>CAUYQS010095313.1:0-30085 GCA_963574585.1 Otolemur crassicaudatus
TGGCCGTCAGACCCATTTGTGCAACCCCACTCTTCCCCTCCGCAAAGAAAGCCCTGTCTCTGCCCCTCCCAACACCCACCCCCCACCCCCCACCCCGCCCCAACGCCTCCTGGTCAAGAAGCGGAAGCTGATTTTAAATCAGCCTAGTGATAAAAATACAAACAACTTCTCTGATGGCAACATGAAAAAGACCTCAGTAGCACCTGCCGTGTGCATGAGATGTTCCCAAGCGTCTGCTCCACCAAGTGGGGAAGGGGGCGGAGAGCACTGTCCCCTCTTACAGTGGGTTTGGGCCACCGTGGGAACTGCAAGAAAGAGAAGTGTAAGGAGTGACGGACACCAATGCCTTTCCTTTCATTTACTGATTGATCAGTCTTTGGTTTATGGGTGAATTTGTGTTGAGGGAGGAGAAAAGAAATCGTCGGAACTCCAAAAATTTGCTATGATTTTTCCTCCTTGAGTTTTTTCCAAATCTATAATTGCTATAATTGCCAGGGACTGGCCCGGGGCTCATTTGAGTCTGAACTTAGGCCCCGTCACTTACATAACAGTGTGGCTTTGGGCACATTGCTTAAATGCCACACCTCAGCTTACACATCTGCAGGATTGTGATAAACTTAGAAACCATTTCTCAGAGATGTTGTGAGGATTGAATTATTTCTTTTGATGTTTTTGTATGACCACCAGCATATCAGGAACTCTACTAGGCCTCTGGTTAAACAGAATAACTTGCTTGAAAGTTATATTCCATGCCTATCACTAAAAGACACGACTGCATAAATGTGACAGAATCTGATTTTCAAGAAAAGGCCAAATAAATTCTCATTCAGCGCAGGTGAGAGGGCTCTGTCACCACGCAGCCCCTTTCCCATCTGCCAAGGTGCGTTATCACGAGGCCACCCCTGCTTCAAAGGAATTATCTTCAGAACAAAATTCAGAGTAAAGGTTATTATTATAATTTTGTAAAGACAGAGTCTCACTGTGCCACACAGCTCACAGCAACCTCCAACTCCTGGGCTTAGGTGATTTGCTTGCCTCAGCCTCCCGAGTAGATGGGACTACAGGTGCCTGCCACAACGCCCGGCTATTTTTTGTTGCATTTTGGCCGGGGTCAGGTTTGAACCCGCCACCCTCGGTATATGGGGCCAGTGCCCTATTCACTGAGCCATAGGCGCTGCCCCAGAGTAAAGATTATTAATCCCATTTGGGCTTATTCCCAACACATGACATGTAAAGTGATTTTAAAAAAAGCAAACAATCATACAGAAACATAATTTTTTGAAATCACTCTCAATTAATTTTTAAAGTTCAACCCTAAATCCAGACATTCCCTTCCAAGCCATTTTTACTCTTGTCAACCTACTTAGTTTAGTTATACCTAATATCCTTTGCAAATGAGCCAGTTAAATAAGTAATTCACATGATTTTCATGTGTTTGTATTTTTCAACATAAGTAAGCTGGATTCCCTTGGTCAAATTACTTAACCTCTCTGAGTCTTTGTTTCTTCACAAAAATGAAGATAAGAAAAGCACTTTCCTCATATGATTATTGCAAGGATTCAGCATGTTGAGAGTTTGGCATACAGGAATTACAGAGAGACATCAAGTTGTCTATTTCCATTACTATCCATTTAAAATACCCAAAAATCAGCTGGGTGCCCATAGCTCAGTGGTTAGGGTGCTAGCTACATGTACCAGGGCTGGTGGGTTCGAACTTGACCCAGACCTGCTAAACAAAATAAACAAAAAATACCCCAAATTGAATGTCCATAGCATAGACACGGGATGCCAAGTGTTTGGCCGGAGCCTTTCTGAAGACTTCACCCTGGGTTGCTCTCAGCATGATAGTCCTAGACCCTCTTTGTCACCAGATCTTTGTGGAGTAACTCCTTGGGAGATCTGTGGGATCTCAGTTATTGCTTAGACCAAAGGACCACTTAAATATGCTGTGACCTAATCCAGAGCCAAGACCTCTTAAGACATTTTTAAGGAGGTTTTGTTTTGTTTTTTTGAGACAGGGTCTTATTCTATCACTCAGGCTAGAGTACAGTGGCCTGATCATAGCTCATATAACATTAAATGCCTGGGTTCAAATGATCCTCCTGCTTCAGCCTCCCGAGTAGCTGGGGCTATAGGTGCCCACCACCAAGCCAAGCTAATTTTTCTATTTTTTTGTAAAGATGGGGTCTCACTCTTGCTCAGATTGGTCTCAAGCTCCTGGCCTCAAATGATCTTCCTGCCTTGGATTTCCAAAGCACTGGGATTACAGGTATGAGCCACTGTGTCCAGGCTTCAGGTTTATCTTGCCCCAAGGCAGCAGGACCAGAATTAGGGAAAATGCACATGTGTCAGGCTTTTGCTAATTTAAATGAAACCTTTCTAATAAATTGATTGAGCTAACGCCAAATTTCCAGAGTAAATATCTGTAAAAGGAAGTCGACGAGGCATAATTGTTAAGAACACATGCTTTAAGGTTGGGTAGACCCAAAACTGTATCTGAGCTGTGCAATCAACTACCTTGTGTGATGACCTTAGAAGATTCTCTTAAACTCCCTACCCTCAGTTCCCTCCTCTATAAAATTAATGTAATAATATCCACATCACAGAATTACAGGGTTCTTGCATGTGTAGGTGTATAAAATCCTTAGCAGAGGACCTACTGGAAACAAACCGTATGTACACAGTAACCACACAATAAATAGACCCTACTGATATGTGTAACATTGTTAAATAATTACTAAACATGACGATAAACAATTACTCATTGTAAGTGGGGAATTTGAAGTGGCACTAAAGAAGTTTCTCCAGCAAAGGGTGCTCTGATCTCAATCTACAAAAACAAAAAAGAGAGAGATTTCTTTTTGTACCATAAAAATAAAAACGTTGACTGGATGCAGTGGCTCCCACTGTGATCCTAGCACTCTGAGAGGCGACGGTAGGAGGATTGCTTGAGGCCGAAAGTTCAAGACCACCCTGAGTGAGGCCCAGACCCCATCTTTACAAAAAATAAAAAAATTAGCTGGGCGTGGTGATGGGGCCCTGTAGTTCCAGCTACTCAGGAGGCTGAGGCAGCCGGATCGCTTGATCCTAGGAGTCTGAGGTTGCTGTAAGCTAAATGATCCCATGGCGCTCTAGTCAGGTTGACAAAATGAGAGCTCATCTCAAAAAAAAAAAAAAAAACTTTTCTTTTTAAATTGAAATTAAAAAAATAACCAAAGAAATAAAGGTATTATGTGAACAAAGAAACGCCTGTTTGAGCTTTGCCACCCAGAGAGCCCCCAAGAGTGAGACTGGAGACAAAGGCTCTGTTCAATCAAGGGACCTTCAGTGTGGCCAGAGCTGGCCCCAAGGAGCCCCTCCAGTCAGCTCTCAGAGTCTGCCTCCTAAACTCCTCAGTCCAGTAGAACCTCTGTGAGTTGACCACTGAGAGACCGTCAGGAACCTGTCAATACAGGGAGTTAGGCCTACTGTACTGATATGTACATGGGTGCATGTCTGGTCAATGAAAATTAGGTCAACTTAAGGAGGTGGTCAATGCAGGGAGGCGATCAACTATAGGGGATTCTACTGTAGTTAGATAAGATTAGCTTTCTTCGTGGTTCTATTAAAACTGAAGCTGAAGGGGAAATCTTTATCATCTTTATCATCTGCCACAGTGAATACAACATAAACCAGCGCCTTATTCCCCAGCAGTAAAGAGGGGTACTAAACCATGAGGACACACGCAGCCTTCAGCAGGTGCTAAATATGGAGCTGGGGAGAAGGAGAGGGGACGGGGAGGAGCCCAGTCCAGGTCAGAGCAATACCCTAGATAGACATGACAGATTATCTTCAGAGCAGGCCACATGTGCCTGGAGTGAGAGGCTGTGAGTCACGTCTGTGTATAAGGTGGACAGGCTTGATTTCAGTGGAATTTCTTCCCATGTGAGAAATCCTCCCTCAAAGGGCTTCTAGGTGAAAAATAAAAGTGAGTTTTCAGTGGCATTTCACAGGCAAGGGTGCCCAGTATCTGTCCTTCATACAGAAGAGAGGCTGTGAGTCTCTTTCATGGCGCCATGGGTGATGACACTTTCTGACCGCCTGGGCTGGGCTTGAATTGGACAGGAATTAATGAACCATCAGCCCCAGAACCCAGAAGGTCTCCGTAATTCGGCTGCTCTTGCCCTTTTTCCTCTTTCTCCCATTTTCATAGCAAGGGCACCTTCAACAGGCGTCAGAAATGACAGCAACACCTTCTCCCATGGTTCACACAGAGAAAGACCGAGGAGGGAAGGGGGCTCGTGTAAAAGCCCAGGTGTTGGGCCCTCTGCCTGCTCTGGCAACGGGATGAAGGTGAACACAAGGGAAGGCTTGGAGAACGAGGCCTCCTAATCCACTTTCTCCTCTGGGTAACTGAGTGCTGTCCAGGAGGAAAACATCATTTCACTTCAGCACCAGATCCGGGGGCCATGCTGACAGAAGCCCATTCCTCAGTGAAACCTTCCCACACACACTCCAGATACTCCGTTTGCCTGGAAAAACCTGCCCCTGGCTCAAGCCCCAACTTCCACCCCTTCTTGAAAGTCCTCCTGGCCTGCTAGGTCAGGGCCCCAGGCGTGTCCCCATGATGCCCTCCACGTGCGTTCCTGGTAGAAATCCTGTCTTTCTGAAGCACTAGCTGGCCTTCTGGGGTGTAGGCCTCATTGGATGAGATCTGCCCTCCCTCCTTCCTCATGAGGATCAGGTAGGAATCACAGCAACACGGCCATGATTTGGGCTTGGACTTTCACAATACCACGCATGCTTGGAAATGCTGTCTTGTCGGTTTTGTGAGGAAGTCCCTTTAAAACAATAGGAGCCTAATATAAAACTGAGGAGAAATCATGACCACTAGGGACTCATTATTATTGCAGGTTTGGGGTTAGCTGGCCTTTGGGGGAGGCGGCCGACTTCAAAATGCTCAGGGAATCCGCAGTTATCTTTTTTCAAAAACAGGAACCCATGGCAACCGTCAGCCAGGAACGGCCTGTCAATAACAGAATACATCTAAATGTCATCCTCTTCAAAGACCTTTGAACAAAGTGCTTGCACTGGCAGCAGCCAATTTGTTCATTAAGGAAATTGAATCTGTCCTGAATCTAACACACTGAGAAGACCAGCAGTCACCATCTCCTCTGCGACCCACAGCCAGCCAGCGCCTTCCGTCAGCAGCCCCTCACAGCTTCTCAGGGACGTCACAGCAAGGGCAACACTTGCTCAGGAGGGGTGAACCCATGGGGGGCTGGGAGCCTTGTTTTTGTTTCTTTTTCTCATGGAGGGAAAGAGAAGAAATTAAAAATATCTCTTAGGCAACTTAATAGAGAAAAAGCACAGCCATCTCTAAACTATCAGTCCAAATTCTTGCTCAGATTTTATTCTCTAATAGATACATACTTGTGTGTATCTTCTAAACATTTTCGCAGATTTTAAAATTTCTTTTTCTTGTCAGGTTTTGGCTAAATAGCTTTTCTTTGTTTCAACAATTCGTAACTGCATAGCTATTCCTTGTTGCTGGCACTGTCTTTGAATCAGTTCCAGTATTTCACCATAACTCAGGGTATGTATGAAGGAGCTTCTGAAAGTTCATGGAAAATGCATATTATGAAAAACTATGCATGGATTTCAAAAATCTTTTCCACTAAAATAAACATGTACTAACTTGTTATATAACATGTCTGAATAGGATCTAGTTTGAGACTCTAAAAGAAATAAGACATCAGTTTGAAAAGAGCTCCCATTGGAGCAACATGGATTCTGCAAAAACTGAAGTAAAAACAAACATCAAATTTATGATGAAGCTTGGATGGAAAAACGGTGAAATCATTGATGCTTTACAAAAGGCTTATGGGAACAATGCCCCCAAAGAAATCATCGGTGTATGAAGGTATAACTCATTTTAGGAGGAGATAAGGCAGACTTGGTGGCTCACAGCTTTAATCCTAGCTCTTTAAGAGTCCAAGGCAGAAGAATCACTTGAGGTGAGGAGTTTGAGACCAGCTTAAGCAAGAGTAACGCCCTATCTCATCTCTATAAAAAAACAGAAAAATTAGCCAGGCATAGTGGCACAGGCCTGGAGTCCCAAGTGCTCTGCAGGCTGAGGCAGGAAGATGACGAGCCCAGGAGTCATCTGTGAGCCATGGCTGCTGTGAGCCATGGTGACAACACTGCGCTCCAGCCTGTGACAGACTGAGACTGTCTCAAAAAAAGGAAAGGTTGAAACGATTTTGAAGATGAAGTCCACAGTGGCAGACCATCCACGTCAATTGATGAGGAAAAACTTAATCTTTTACTCTAAATAAAGGGAAGGATACCAGCAGAAATACTAACCCACAGCTCAGGTAGTTCAGCTTCCACAGTTCTCACTGAATTGAGCAACTTTTCACTTGATGGGCACCACTGAGATCAGAGGAGAGCAGAGCTTTCAATGAACATTTCAAACAAGGGGGAATCAACATCCTGACATATTTCTTTGAAGAATTGTAACAGGAGACGGAACATGGCTTTATCAGGACAATCCTGAAGACAAGGCACGATCAAAGCAATGGCTACCAAGAGGTGGCCGACTGGTCAAGAGCAAAGGCCATGGCAACCGTTTGGGGGGATGCTCAAGGCATTCTGTTTGTTGACCTTCTGAAGGACCAGAGAATGAGAACATCTGCTGATTATGAGAGTGTTTTGAGAAAGTCAGTCAAAGCTTTAGCAGATAAACTCCAGAGAAAGCCTTATCAGAGGAGCCTTCTCCATCTTAATCATGTTCCCGCTCATTCCTCTCCTCAAACAAGGACGAGTTTGCACGAGTTTTTATGGGAAGCCATGAAGCATCCACCTTTCAGCCCTGATTTGGCTCCTTCTGACTTCTTTTTATTTCCTAATCTTTTTTTTTTGTAGAGACAGAGTCTCACTTTATGGCCCTCGGTAGAGTGCGGTGCTGTCACAGCTCACAGCAACCTCCAACTCTTGGGCTTAGGCGATTCTCTTGCCTCAGCCTCCTGAATAGCCAGGACTACAGGTGCTTGCCACAACGCCCGGCTATTTTTTTGTTGCAGTTTGGCCAGGGCAGGGTTTGAACCCGCCACCCTCGGCATATGGGGCCAGCGCCCTACCCACTGAGCCACAGGTGCCGCCCTGTTTCCTAATCTTAAAAAAAACAATCCATAAAGGGCACCCATTCTTCTTCCATCAATAATGTAGAAAGGACTTGGCTGACATGGTCAAATTCCCAGGATGCTTAGTTCTTTGGGGATGGACTCCATGGCCACGGTCAGCACTTAGAAAAGTGTCTTGAACTTGGTGGAGTTTATGTTGAAAAGTAAAATTTATATTTTTTAACGTCATCTTTTAATTCCATTTTCCATGAACTTTTTGAAGTCCACTCATATGTATGTGTATGTGTACGTGCGTGTCTGTGTATGTATATGGATATGTCATATATACAGTTACATATATGCAGACAGATAAGTGACTTTGTGTGGGATGATTTTCGTGAGAGATATGTGGGTCACTTTGTGACTTTTTTACATTATTGTGCCTCTTTCGGGTACTGTCCTAACTACTTTGCACATAGTACTTATTAGCTGTTTTATTCATTTTTTACTTTTTTTGTTTAGGGTCTCCTGTGTGCCAGGCACTGTAATGGGTCCTAAGGACACAGTAGTGAACAAGAGATTACTGTGTCACAACTACAGAGCACTCAGGAGCTTGAGAATCTTGCCCGGAACCACACAGGGAGGACTGGCAGAAGAAAGGTAAACCCAAATAGAGTCTGACTCCAAAGCAGCGGCAGCCCTGAGTGACACCCAAACACCATAATTTTCATCAGCGTCGCAAAGGGATCTCAAATAAAACTGCTTTCTATGCAAACCCAGCTTCAAGACCTTTTTCTCAGCCACTCCTTCGACCAAGTTCCAGCTCCTATTCTCTTCCCACAGCAAATAAATCGGTTCTTGATATTTTAAAGGAAGTCTGTTGTTTCCTGATCTGGATGTGGATCCACAGGTAAGTTTAGTACTTGAAAATTCATCAAGCTGTGTGCAGTATGTTCCCTTTTTCTGTAGGTAAATTAAACGTCAATAAAAAGTATCTTAAAAGATAAGCTTTCGTCTTCTCAACTGGTATTTTGTCAAGTTTCATCTTGTAGAGTTCATCTCATTAATTCCCAGTCCTACTTTATTAATTCCCCGAGTGCACTGATTTTCTTTTTCTGACTTTTGAGACAGAGTCTCAACTTTGTTGCCCCTGGTAGAGTACTGTGGCATCATAGCTCACAGCAACCTCAGACACCTGGGCTCAAGCAATTCTCTTGCCTGGGCCTCTGGAGTAGCTGGGACTATAGGTGCTGGCCACACTGCCCTCTATTTTTAGAGACAGGGTCTCACTCTAGCTCAGGCCAGTCTCGAACTTGTGAGCTTAGGAGATCTGCCTGCCTCGGCCTCCCAGAGTGCTGGGTTACAAGCATGAGCTACTGCGCCCAGCCAAAGGCAGTTATTTTCAACTAGTGTGCCATGAGAGGATCTTGAAAATTTATAAAGATCATCAATTAAATTATTTGCAAAAGAAGTTCAAAGCACAGTAAGTAGATCCCTTTTTTTATTCTTTTTTTTTGATCTTCATAATTTAAGTATGCTATAGAAGTTTAACTACAAGTGCGGCACCTGTAGCTCAGCAGCTAAGGCGCCAGCCACATACACCTGAGCTGGCGGGTTCAAATCCAGCCCGGGCCTGCCAAACAACAATGACAACTACAGCCAAAAAACAGCCTGGCGTTGTGGCGGGCCCCTGGAGTCCCCGCTATTCAGGAGGCTGAGGCAAGAGAATCGCTTAAGCCCAGGAGTTGAAGGTTGCTGTGAGCTGTGATTCCATAGCACTCTACCCAGGGTGACAGCTTGAGGCTCTGTCTCAAAAAAAAAACCAAAAACAGTTTAACTATAGGTTCAAGTGTTCAGCAAGATGAAAAAGGCTAAGAAACATTGCCCTAGCATGTTGCTAATTGCTACAAATAATCCTTAAATTCCCCCTCAAAAATCACAAAAAGAAATCGCTTTTAAGTCTGTGTACTTTTATATACAGATCATCTCTGTTCAAAACAGATTGTGTCCTGGAAGTTTGTTGGTAAGATGCTGGCTTACAGTGTTTAATGTATGTTTGTTCCTGGAGTCAAGGTTCCACAGTGCTCACATTCGTAAGCCTGAAGCCCATTTAGCCCCTGCGTAGTTGAATTAAAACAAACAGGGCCCTGAAGCCCCGAGTCGTCCCATTATCTAGAAGCCTCTCTGAGCCCTGCCCCTGTGGCCTCTAGCCTTCTCCCCTCCGTCCTGCCCCTGTGACCTCTAGCCTTCTCCCCTCTGGTTCCAGCCGCCCTGCCCTGCCTAGTCTCTTCCTCTCTCAAGAGCACAATCCAGGGACTGTGGCTTCATGGTCCAAGTTCAGAGTCAAATACAAAGGTACCCAGGTAACGTCTACAGCACCCTTAAGAGACGCTAGTACCTCATCTCAAAACTAAAGTGATGGAAGAAATGGAATGCTCTGAAAAACTGCTTGGAGTTGAGGGTATAACCCCCGAGGGGCAACTCAAGGATAGCTACTGGGTCTCCGAATTTCTTTCTAAGGAATGTGAATCTCATTTACTGAAAGACTCATGTTTTCTTGGTTGAATATGCATGTTTGGAGCTGGAGCTGAATTATTTAAGGAGAGACAGTGCGGGAAGGGGCCCATCAATCATGCATATCTAATTCTATGATGTCACAGTGCTATAAAGCAAGGTTGTCAAACTAAGGCCGATCCGTGGGCCAAATCCACCCCAACACTTGTTTCTGTATGACCCACAAATTAAAAATGGTTTTTACATATATTAATGGCTGGGAAAAATCAAAAGAAAAAATTTTATGATGCAAAAATTATAAAAAGTTCAAAATTTCAGTGTCTGTAAGTAGCATTGTGTTAGAGTATGGTCATGCTCCTTCTCGTACATATTACCTCTGGCTGCTTTCTGGCAACAGTGCAACGTTGCAGCAGAAACTTTATGGCTCAACAAGCCTAAAATATTGTCAATCCTGTCTTTTACACAAAAAGTATGCCAGCTTCTGCTATAAACAGAAAGCCAGTGCAGAGTAAGAAGGAGGGTCAGGCAGGCTCGGTTTAACTCCAGTGTCTGCCACTAACTGTGTGACTTTGAGCCAATTACTTAACCTCTCTGAGCTTCAGCTCCTTTAACCACATAGACAGTGTTGCATGGTGATTACAGCATTGACTCTGCCTTTCAGCCCCACCAACTGCTGGCTGTGGGATCTCATGAAAGTTACTTAACCGTGATAAGCCTCTCTTCCTCAACTGTAAATATGCAATAATAACGGTTCCTCCCTTACATGCTTGCTGTACTGAATAAATGGGTAGTGCATGCACAGAACGTCAAATGGCACTGGGCACAAAATGAGAACTATAGAAATATTTACCATTCTTATCATTTACCTTGAAGGTTTGTTAAAAGAGTACTGTGAGCAACTATATATCACGAGCCTAACACGGTGCCTGGAACAAAATAGGCACTGGCCTATAGCACTGCTCTGATGAAGGTGGTATGAATAGTAGTTTAAATATGCAGAAGAGCAGCAATGGATTTGCTGGAGATGGGAGACAGGAGGAGTACTTAAGAAACCCTGAATTTAAAAGGTGATACTCATCTGTAGGAGGAATAAGATTTTGACAAGCAAAGGAGAAGAAAGGATTCACGGGTGGGGATAGGAAAGTGTGTGCAAAGGCCCAGGGGCATGAAAGGACAAGTTTGGTTTTGCGAAGTAGAAAGTTGTTCAGGGAGGCTGAACGGCATGCTTGGTGGGGAGCAAGAGGAGGTCGCTGGGAAGAGTTATGAGAGGCACCCCGAGATTGCCCTGGGCTTGTCAGTATCCACAGCATACTGCCAGCTCCAGGTCACCCCAGAGACTGTTAAAATTCCTGGGTCTCTGACACATAAACCTGCTACCAATCTATTCTCTTCTACTTAAATATTACCCGTTGAGGCTTTTTTGAGCACTACTCAGCATCAGGCGTCACGCCACACAGTGAAGTTAAAAGACACAGTCCTTGCCCTCAAGAAACTTGAAGTCTGCCGGCAACAAAAGACATAAATTTCAGCAAGTATCTAAGGGAGGAACAAATAAAAGAGCCACAAAGAGGGAAAGTGCTGCTTGCAACAGGCAGGAATCAAGGCTTTGTGAAGGCCGTGATACTAGCTGTGATACTAGCACTAAGAACCGAGCTGGAGATGAGCAGAGATGAGAGAGAAACAGAAACATGACCCACGAAGGAAAAAACCCTGGGGCTTCTGAAAGGCAGAGTCCAGAGTGGGAGATGCAGCCGGCTCATTCTTGTGGCAAGAGAGGCTGGATTGCCGGAGGGGAGGGGGGAGGAGCAGAGTGGCACATTGGGAGGCTCCTGCTGTCATACCGGAGACAAGGATGGCTGTGTCTGCTGTGAGACAAGGAAGAAGAGGGACTCCAGTAATCTCTAGATGGTGGAACTGACACCCAGGCCTGAACTGAGAGAATTCCAAGGCTGCAGGCCTGGGTGGCTGGGAAAGAGACAGGCAGACACAGGAATCGCTAGAGGAGAGCGACAGGTCTGTGTATGTGTATGAAGAGGGGTGTTTCCCACTGGGTGCCTGCTGACAGCCGGCTGGAGAGCTCTCAGGAGAGCCAAGGGGTCTGCGGCCATAGGACAAGGTTATCCCTTCCTGGATTAGTGGGAAGAAGTGGGGACAGCAAGGATGGTCTTACTCTCTCGCAAACTTGTTTTGTTTTTTTTTTTAAGAGAGTCTCACTCTGTCGCCCTTGGTAGAGTGCTGTGGCATCACCGCTCACAGCAACCTCCAGCACTTGGGCTTAGGTGATTCTCTTGCCTCAGCCTCCCAAGTAGCTGGGACTACAGGTGCCCACCACAATGCCCAGCAATCTCTCCCATAAACTTTGACATGAATTATTTAGCAACAAGATCGTTCTTTTCTGTTGTTTGCAACAACAGAGAAATTATCTAAGAATAGACGGATCTTGGACAAATCAGTTTGTTCCTATAATTGAGTCTTTAAAATAACAGTGTAGGGTCTCAGCGCCTGTAGCTCAGCAGCTAGAGCACCGACCACAAAAACGTGGGCTGGCAGGTTTGAACCTGGCCTGGGCCTGCTAAACAACAATGACAACTTGCAACCAAAAAATAGCCAGGCATTGTGGCAGGTTCCTATAGTCCCAGCTACTTGGGAGGCTGAGGCAAGACAATTGCTTAAGCCCAAGAATTTGAGGTTGCTGTGAGCTGTGATACTATGGTACTCTACTGAGGGCAACATAGTGAGGCTTTGTGTCCCAATAAATAAATAAATAAATAAAATAACAGTGTATGCTGGGCATGGTGGCTCACACCTGTAATCCCAGGCCAAGGCAGGTAGATTACTTGAGCTCAAGAGTTCAAGACCAGCCTGAGCAAAAGCAAGACCCCATTTCTACTAAACAACAGAAAAATGAGCCAGGTATGGTGGTGCACACCTATAGTTCCAGCTACTGAAGAGGCTAAGGCAGGAGGATGGCTTGAGCTCAGGAGTTTGAGGTTGTTGTGAGCTATGATGCCATGGCACTCTGCCCAAGGTGATAAAGTGAGGCTCTGGTTCAAAATAAAATTAAATAAATAAAATAATAACATACAAGTCTCTTAACTGACACAGGAAGAGATCTCCTGAGCTAAGTGGGGAGAAAGCAGGTTTCAAAACCGCACATGCAGGATGACCCCTGAGCTATGAAGAAAGTCAGGCCACACACTAACACTAAGGTACATTGTTTCTGGGTCATGGGATTATAGGTGATTCTAATTTTCTTCTCTTTGTTGATGTGCATTTAACAATATGTTTATGGTAAGTATGTGCTGTTTGTGCAATGTTGAAGAAGCACTTTGTGTATCTTTTTAGCTTTGGCTTAGAAGGAAAAGAGAAGGCTGAGCTGGTCCCCTGAAGCTAAAGAGAATTTCCGTGAACCCCCATCAGTTCTTCAATAAAAATGTTCTAGGTCTGGACAGCTGAATTTGTTCCTAATTCCTAGAAGCACTTTCTCCAAGTTCCGCTCCATCCTCTCCTTCCTGGAAAGGAGATAGGCAGAGCTGAGCAGTTTGGCTCCTCTCTTCGCTGACCACAATATCTTTAGCCCCAAGCCCCTCTCTTCCTTCTTCTTACTCATAAGAGAGTTCTAAAAGTCCTTTCTATTTTTTTAAATTATTTTTATTAAATCATAACTTTGTACATCAATGCATTTATAGGGTTCAGGGTACTGCTTCAATATACAATGTGAAATGTTTACATTGAACTAACTAACACATCCATCACAATTAAAAAGTCCTTTTTAGATTTTTGTAAAATATTCAGAGAAATTTGAATATGGCCTGGGTATTAGATGACATTAAGGAACAATTGCTAATCTTGTTAGGTGATCATCCTATATCTGGGATTTATTTTATATTATTCCAGAAAACAACGAGAACAAGAAGTAGAGGTGACGGAGGAAATAAGCCTGGGAAAGTGACGAGAGCTGTTGAAGTGATGAGGACACCACATTGTATTAGTTTATTCTAAAACTTTATGTGCTAAAAGTTTTCGAGGGTGAAGTCTTTTGTTTCCTACTTCATTTTGTCTAATCTGCAGTTTTATTCTCCCTCTCTAGTTACACAGAAAATGTAGAAAAGTATCATCAAAAAAAAAAAAGTATCTGTGATGCTATAGTGACTTTTTCAAGTATTTGAAGCATGACATAAGCAAGTGACCAAAGGATGACAGTGCAAAGGCTTAGAGCCTGTGTCCTGACAGAGGGAACTGCAGGAGGAAAAGTCCCGGGAAAGGATCTCCAGACAAGTCATAGGAGAAAGTCCTTATGCTTCCAGGACAGACTGTCCGATGCAGTGGAGACATCCCTATCCATTCTTGTGCCAAAGAAAATGTCCCAGGGTGGCGTCTGTGGCTCAAAGGAATAGGGCACCAGCCCCATATGCTGGAGGTGGTGGGCTCAAACCCAGCCCTGGCCAAAAATTGCAAAAACAAAAAAAGAGAAAATATTCCAGCCAAAGCATGCTGTTAACATTACTTTGCGATTACTGGACTTCTTAACTTCCTAGCTGATAGCATTATGTTCACCAACTTCCCTTGGCCCTCCTGCCCTAATTCTGCAGAATTAGCTCTTTGCAAAACAGCAAAAAGTCATAATGAAAATAACTTAAAAGAAAAGAAACTCAAGAGTGAAAATGGATTACCTACAGGAAACCAGACCATAAATCAAAGTAACCTGGAGAGTGAGGGAGACCCTCTGCCCTGGGGAGGGGGGTCTTTTTGTTTGAAAAGGTGACAGGTCAATGAAGTTTCTATTTTAGGATTTAATGTTTTCTCCTTAGGTTTAAAGTAGCTCTTTGTCTTACTGGTGATAATATTACATCTGCCTGACATCTTGGATGTCCACCAAGTTCAAGATACCTCCCAGCTCTAAAGCAAGATCTATGACTAAGAAAACTGTCATGATCCGGGTTTCCCCCAGAGCCACCTGGGACCCACCCCCACCACTGCCAACTGACACACAGTCAGGCCATTGATTGGTCGAGGCAACACCAAGACTTGTGGGGAACAACACATCCCCTTCTGATTTGCTGGACCAAACAGACCGACGGTGATTCGCCCATCCTGGCTAACCTCTCCCCTCATTTTCTCTAGACTATTTCTACATACCCTTATTTTCTCATTATGAAAGTAGTAGATAATACATTTTGGAACATTTCAATAGAACTGATATGAAGGAGAAGGCAAAAATCAATTCCCACCTAGAACCAAAACCTGTGAAATATTAGTGTATCGTTTCCTGTTTCTTTGTTCAATGCATCACGTTTTTTTTAAACTAATACTGTACTTAGTATGCAGTTTGGCATCTTGCTTTTTACAATTTAACATTTAGATGATAAACATTAACTATATCAAGATTCCTCGAACATAATTTTAATTTCCTTATGTGAACATAGTATTGGGTCCTAAACCAATTGCCTACTGTTGGTTATTTCATTGTCTCTAATGCTTACTGTAATAACATTGAGTGAACATTTTTAAACATAAATGGGTATAAATATATGACAATTTGTTTAGGATAGACGTGAGTACAATTACTGGAATCAAAGAGATGAAAAATTGAACCAATTTATATTTCATAAACCAAGTATGAGACTATCATTTCATTATACTATCAACTATCCCTGTATAGGGATAATATTTGCCAGTTTGACCCGTTTTCATTCACATTTCATGTATGATACTGAAGATTAAAATTATCTCATCTGTTTCTGACTGTGCATATTTTTTCTTTTGTAAATTATTGGTTTTTGTTTATGGTCATACCACCCTGAACATGCCCAGTCTCCTCTGTAAATTATTGGTGTTACCTACTTTTCTAGCAAGATGGTCACCATTTTTTAACTTTTAAAATCTTTTGAAACTTATTATTTATAACTTAATATTAAATTAATATTAAGGCTATTAATCTCTTCTTGATTAAGTATGCTGTAAATGTTTTATTATATACACATATATGCAGAGGTAGCCAAAAAGTATACACATTTTAAGAAAGGGAAAAACTGTGTTAAAATTGTAATACTCAATATATACTGATAACTGTTATCTTGTGTATTGTATCTCAAATCTCCTGTAATTGGAGAACTCAAATGTGACTTGAGTATTCCAGGCATATGTGTGTGTGTGTGTGTGTGTGTGTGTGTGTGTGTGTGTGAGGGCTTTACAGAAAGTATTCAGCTATGTAATATGAAAAATAGAGACATACATGATTGAATACTTTCCGGACAACCCTCATGTACACGCACACACACATACATTGTGCCCATGTATTCTGGAAATTCCCCTAAATTCTTATTACTCCCCCATCACTGAGCAACCCCTATACCTAACGTAAAGTAGCATAGCTCCTTCAGTGGAAAAACTACTCAGCATGCTGAGATGCACGAAAGGTCATCTCATTCAACCCACTCATTTCCCCACAAGGAAGTCAAGAACTAGAGAGAAGTGGCTGAGCCTCCGGGGGCTCCCTGAAGCCCAGAAATTGAACCAGCTCGGTCAACAGGCTTTCCACCTCCACAAACCGTTTCCAAAGACATATTTTGTCTATATTTTATAGCCCATACTCACTTTCCTTGATCTTTTAAGCACAAAGCCTATATAGACAGCTAGTTAGATATTCCAAATTATTCAGTAACCAGTTTTGCCTTTTCTCTAGAGATAGATTTTATTGTGTTCTGGTGGTGTTTCACTCAAAAAGTAACTCCCAGTTTTAATATAAAAACGCTTTTCAAACAGCTGTTCCCATTCTCTACGGCTTCCTTCGAGATGGCTCATCTCACTTTAAGGGCCGTCATTAAACTTTTCAACATGCTCTAGAATTATTATAGGCTAAACCCTTAATTTACAGATTACTTTAACTATAAAAGAAGTGAAGGTATTTTGTGCCCAGAGCACCAAATGGAGTGAAACAATTTAGTTTTGGTTTCCATGTATAAAATTGCCAATATTTGATCATTTGCAGAGAGTCCAAGTTACTGAGTCAGGAGCCTGAGTTAAATTCTCATCTCCCCCAATTAGCAGTATAACCTCGGGCAAATCGTGTAACTAACAACTGCAAAATGTGGATAAAAATCTACTATTGTAGGGTCTGTAAGGCAAATGAAAAAAAAATCTATCTCCTAGGCCTAGACATAGGCCTGACCCTTAATAGACACATATAAAAATCAACACATTTACCAGACACTATTTTAAGAGCTTTATGAAAATGACCTCATTTAATCATTGCAACAACACTGTGGTCAAAGCCGTTTTGCTTCATTTTTCAGATGAAGAAACTAAGGCCCCGAGAAGTAGAGTATCACACCCAAGCAAGCAAGCCAGAGAAGAGAGATGTTGGGGTTTGAACCCTGAGGTCCCGCATCTGTGAGCCTGGTACCCGCTTCCTCACCTCTCCCGTGGCGGGAGCCTGCCTGCCCTCTTAACCCTCACGAAACAGACAGTCCGAAAAGAAGGCAGGAGGGGAAGAGGGAGTGCCAAGAAGTCGTTTTTCTGTGGGTGGGTGATCTCCTTCTTAGCACCAGCATGATTTCTAATAGCATTTGAAAGATGTCTTTCTTCCTAAGAGACACTCTCACACATCGCTGGTAGATGTGCCAGAGGCAGCCGTCTTTGCAGACAGCAATGAACAGCATCTGAGGGCCAACTGTATTTGATGCCTGGAACTGATCCCTTTTCAACCTCTCTCCTCTGTATGACAAAATAATTTTCATAATGATGTGTAAGCACAAAATCATTTTTAATTCATTCTTTAGCTTTAAAACAAACAAGTTAAAATTCACAAAAAAATTGAACTTCAAAAAATTATTCAAATTCAGCAAAATATTGCATGGATGAACTAAAATTACACTTACCAATAAAACAAATTATATTTTGTAGTTTGCACTCTGCCCTTAATTTTTTTTTTTTTTTTTTTTTTTTGTAGGACAGAATCACTCTGTTGCCCTGGGTGAGGCAGTGGTTTCATCTTAGCTCACTGACACCTCAAACTCCTGGGCTGAGGCAATCCTCCTGCCTCAGCAAGAGGATTAATTTGCCCCCAAAGCTCTCATGAAATCTGTACACACCATTAAGAACTTATTCTGTTATAGAGTGAGACCGTGTCTCAAAATTTTTTAAAAAAATATAATGCATATACCTTTTTTTTTTTTTTTTTTTTTTGAGACAGAGCCTCAAGCTGTCCCCCTGGGTAGAGTGCCGTGGCATTACAGCTCACAGCAACCTCCAATTCCTGGGCTCAAGCGAGTCTCCTGCCTCCACCTCCCAAGTGGCTGGGACCACAGGCGCCCGCCACAATGCCCGGCTATTTTTTTTTTGGTTGCAGCCGTCATTGTTGTTTGGCGGGTCCGGGCTGGGGATTCGAACCCGCCGCCTTAGGTGTACATGGCTGGCGCCTTAGCCGGTTGAGCTATAGGAGCCGAGCCCATATACCTTTTTTTTAAGAGACATGTTGCTCAGGCTGGAGTGCAGTGGTACAATCACAGCTCACTGCAGCCTTGAACTTCTTCCTACACAAGTAGTCAAGACATGCAAGAATTTCCATTCCCGCATTATTCATAACAGAAAAAAATTGGAAATAACTGAAAAGTCCATTAAGAGGCATTATTTAACTATGCCATATCCAAATGGCAGAATCTGACACAGCATTAATAAGAATTAGGTCAGCCTATGCGTATTGCCCAGGAAGGGTATGATAAAAAGCAAGCAGGAATTGCGGGATTCAAGAGTATATGAACCGGGTGCAGTGGCTCACGTCTGTGATCCCAGCACTTTGAGGGGCTGAGGTGAGAGAACCACTTGAGCCCAGGAGTTCAAGTTTACAGGGAGCTATGATTATACCACTGCACACTCCAGCCTGGGCAGCAGAGGACGACCCTATCTCAACAAAACAAAACAAAACATGGAGATAAATGCACACTAGGAACATAGCAGCTACTCCCTGAAATGTCTAAAGCAGAAGAGGAGCATGGAGGAATACTCTAAGAACAAATTTGTACAGATTTTCTTAAACTTTTTGAATCCCCTTTTGGAATAAAGACATATGTGTTTTTTATAGAGACAAAATGCAGATACATGGTAACGGGATTTAATACTTCGCTGCCGATCAAGGACTTGATCAGAAAGATCAAGAAATTAGAGGAAACAAGCACATAATGACCCTGAAACTAGCAGGATGTTCCAGAATAAAATTCCTCTTTAATGGACTCATTCATTGCTTATGAATACGTAATGTTCAATTACCATTAAATTCCAAATTCATAGACGTCTGGGAACAAATGACAGAATATCTTCCTTTAATTGGTTGGAAACGAGGCCTACTCTTAAAGAGTCTAATGGGCACAAGATAATAAAGAAAATGTTAATATAGTTTAGGCTAAACCTCGAGGTTTAAAATAAATTATCTTTTGCTTAGTTAATAATATCTCCGGTCCTCACTTTTTTTTTTTTTTTTTGTCTATAGAAGAAATTATTTCATGAAAAGAGGTCATGCAATGGCCGTGAAAAGGCAGTGATGTGGCTGCACTTTATCTAATAGGGTCCCACATAGCTGGAACCTGCGAGAATGAAATGCTGGATTAGAGAGAGGAGCTGCCGCATTCTGCATGTAAATGATCTTGCTCTCGGCTTCATCTCACAAAGCATGGACTTTTAAGTGGACAGGCGCTATAATAAGGGTAAATGCGAAATGCCAAGAGAATACTGAGGACCAAGGGTTAAAATCTTCCAGGGGGGAGGGGTGGAGTGTGGAGAGGAGGCTGGTCTGATCGGTAAGCAAATGGGCCGGGTGGCTGAGGCCCAGGGGCACACGGGGGAAAGGCCGTGCGTTTCTGCAGGGTAGAGAGTTGGCTCCTGTGGCTGAAGCCAGGTGGAAGATGATGTGGGAGAAGGACAGTGGGGCCAGTCTGCAAAGGGTCCTTTGTTCCCCGTGAAAAAGGTAACCTCCAACCGACCTTCTCTCCCCATCTTCCTCTTTTGCCCTGTCCCCAAGTCACCCAGACATTGTTGCAATTTCTTCAGACTACATAATATCCCTTGCCCTCTCCCTGCCCTTCCCTGCATCAATAACCTTAATCATCCTGTTCTCTTCTTTTAAGATATGACCTTCTCTGCTCTGACCCTTCCTGGTAAACATCTACCATTCCAGAGCCCACTTCTATCATGAGGCCTTCCAGAAACTCCCAGTAAGCATTATTTTTCTCCCTTATTTGAGCTCATATACCATCTTTAAATGTTTTCACATTTCCTTTTTGGAATAGTTACTACATCCCTGTAGTAAAATTCAGTACAAAAGTGAAAAAAATATGTTTTCTTCCTGTCCTGCCCATCAGTGCCCGGGACACTTCCCCAGAGGTGACCATTGTACTAGGTTTCTCATGCATTTTCCCAAAGCTACTGCATTACAGTATAAATTCACATGCATAGACATGTGTGTATCCATGTGTGTAATTATCACACACACACAGTTTTTGGCCAGGGCCGGTTTGAACCCACTACCTCTGGTATATGGGGCCGGTGCCCTACTCCTTTGAGCCACAGGCACCGCCTCACGCACAGATATTTTTTATATGCAAACTGCAGCATGCTATGCTATACACTCCATGGTGCCTTTCTTGGTAATGTATCATAAAACATTTTCTTTATCAGAAGATTTTGAGTTTCTTGATTCTTTCTAAAATCCTTTAGTAGAGGGAGTAAACAATGCCTCCTCAGTTACAGATTAATCTTTCTTTTTATTTTTATTTATTTAGTTTTTCTGAGATAGGATCTCACTCTGTTGTCCTGGCTAGAGTGCAGTGGTGTGACCATAGCCCACTATGGCCCAATTCTTAGGCTTCAGTGATCTGCCTGCCTCAGCTTCCTGAGTAGCTAGGACTACAGGCACGTGCTACCATGACCAGTTCCTTTTTATTTTTTGGAGAGATAGGCTCTTGATGTATTGTCCAGGCTGGCCTCAAAATCCTGGGCTCAAGTGATCCTGTCATCTTGGTCTCCCAAAGTACTGGGATTACAGGCATGAACCACCACATCTGGGCCTATGAATTCATCTTAAAATATAAATACTCTAAGACCAAATGTAAATGGAGAGCCAGTGTAGTGGCTGAGACTGTTCCCACAGTGTCATGCATAGATGCAGCTCAGGGTGATCAGAACCTGTCTTAGACTTACACAAAATACTATGTAGAAATTACACAAGCAAGAATTTGGGCATGCCTGGGAACATGTTCCAGATCAATTTAGAGTTCACTGGCTTAATCTGTGACAAAGATAATTGCACATAATAAGTGTCTCAAAGAGCTCTCAGAGATGGCTTGGAGAAACCACCCAGCACCTTGGCAGAAGGATTAAGAGGCCCAGAGATGTGTCATTTTGACTCTACGAAACCTTTCGGTTCTCTAAGGCATCCTCATGCCTTCCTAGACAAAAAGGCAGCCACGGACCACACCACTCATTTGCCTCCCAAACGTCCACACCAAAGACACAAGCTCTGGGGCTTGGAGAAAGCATTTAACAACCTTAAAACAACTAAAGGTGGCCAGGTGCGGCGGCTCACACCTGTAATCCTTGCACTCTGGGAGGCCAAGGCTGGTGGATTGCTTGAGCTCAGGAGTTCAAGACCAGCCTGAGCAAGAGCAATACCTCATCTCAACCAAAAAAAAAAAAGGAGGTTGGCACCTGTGGCTCAGTGAGTAGGGCACCAGCCCCATATACCGAGATTGGTGGGTTCAAATTCGGCCCCGGCCAAACTGCAACAAAAATAGCCGGGTATTGTCGCGGGGGCCTGTGGTCCCAACTACTTGGGAGGCTGAGGCAAGAGAATCGCCTAAGCCCAAGAGCTAGAGGTTCCTGTGAGCTGTGATGCCACAGCACTCTACCGAGGACGACAAAATGAGACTCTGTCTCTAAAATAACAACAACAAAATAACAACAACAAAAAAGGAAAATTAGCCATATGTTGTGGCAGGCACCTCTAGTCCCAGCTCCTGAAGAGGCTGAGACAGGAAGATCACTTGAACCCAGGATTTTGAGGTTGCTGTGATCTATGACACCATGGCACTCTAGTTTAGGCAACAGAGTGGGACTCTGCATCTACCCAGAAGAAAAAAAAAATCACTTTATCATAAGGACATTTGCACAAGATTGCTTATCACAGCTCGATTTACAGTCACCAAGATGCGGAAACAACCTGAATGCCTATCAACCCAGAAATGGATTAACAAACTGTGGTATGTGTGTGCCGTGGAATATTATTCAGCCCTAAAAAGATGAAGACCTTGTGTCTTTTGTATTAACCTAGATGGAGTTGGAATACATTCTTCTTAGTAAAATATCACAAGAATGGAAAAGCAAGTATCCACTGTACTCTGTACTAACATAAAGCCAGTAGATGATCTATTACATACCCACACAAGAGAAAAACTCAATTCAATTCAAGATGAGAAGAGAGGGGCTTGGCGCCTGTGGCTCAAGTGGCTAAGGCGCCAGCCACATACACCTGAGGTAGCGGGTTCGAATTCAGCCCAGGCCTGCCAAACAACAATGACAGCTGCAATCAAAAAATAGCCGGGCGTTGTGGTGGGCGCCTGTGGTCCCAGCTACTTGGGAGGCTGAGGCAAGAGACTGGCTTGAGCCCAGGAGTTGGAGGTTGCTGTGAGCTGTGATGCTACAGCACTCTACCCAGGGTGACGGCTTGAGGCTCTGTCTCAAAAAAAAAAAAAAGATGAGGTGAGAGGGAAGGAGGGAAGGTGAAGAGAGGAGAAGGGAGAGGGATTGGGGTGCTCCCTCTTAAAGGGCACAATGTGGGGGCATGGGGCACACCTCCCGGGGACAGGACACAACAATGGGACTAAACCTAACAAATGCAAACACTGTAACCTAATTCTCTGTACCCTCAAATTAACCTGAAATAAAAAAGTTCCTGACTAGATTTCCAGGGAGGAGCGACTAGTGTAGGCCCAGCCTGGACTGGTGCTTACTAACCACCTGCGCTCAGGGGGGTGATGGGCAGGGCTCGTCCACAGCGCCCTTCCGCAGCTTCAAGTTCATCCTTTCCGCCGACCCTCGCACCCCACATGGCTGTTATCAACATGCGTGAAACCAGGAGGCGTAGTCCTAGCTCTGTTCCCAACAGCAGGACTTGCAGAAACTACACTCCCTGTGGAACTGACTTGCCATTTCTACTCATTTTTGCCCTTGTTTTTCTCTCTCCAGCCACACTGGGTAACTTTTCAAAGGGGGGGAAAAACACCTCTTTTTCTTAGTATTATAGAAAAATATGATATTTAAAAACATGAGAGAAAGTCTATTTTGACATTGTTACATTAGAAAAGCAAGTTAATAGTGAGATTCTGTCTTGAAAAAAGAAAAAAAAGAAAAGCAAGTTAAAATTGGTATGTGCAACATGATCCTGGTTTTTTAGTAAAAATAAAAGAGAAAGGTAAGGAACTAGACCAGGAGGTTGCCAGTGCTGGACTGGTGTGATTACATATTTATTGTGTGCTTTTTTATATTTTCCAAATTTCCTTCATAAACATATACTACTTCTGTAACCAAAAAATGTTGTTAAAAATAATATCTCATGATACTTTTGTAAAAAAAATATAAACTTATCCTTTAGTTTCTTCCTGGGAAGAAGTTAGCAGTTTGGGGTATCACTGGATAGACACTTTCAAGAAAGTGTGGCCTGGAAGGCCTGGGTCGGGATAGACCCCTGACTGATGACATGCCCTTGAACAAGTCCAGCAACCCCAGCCTCTCACCACAGTCACCCCGTCTCCCAGGGGAGCAGATCTTGCTGTGTCTGAAGGATCCTGTCTCGCTCAGTCCAAAACCCATCATAGAGGGGCTCTTTCAGACACCACTCAAATTAACAAAAAAAAGTTGTTTTGAAAACAAAAGCTTGGAATGTTCCAGTGATTTATTGTGCCCAGGCTATCTTATTCAGTGTGCTACAAAATTTCTGAGAGAATTAAGACCCCAAGACTATTGGTTTTGTGTATAATACCAGAGGACCCCACTGTTGGGATTTATGGAAACTGCTTTCCTTTTGTCATGGAGACCAAGATGGTCAAGTTGGTTGAAATCAGAAAGACCATCTAATCCTGCCCCCAAATCTCAGTGCCTGATTAATATTTTTTTATTTTTGCCAAACCCACATACTACCTGAACTTTTTTTTTTTTTTTTTGAGACAGAGTCTCACTATGTTGCCCTCAGTAGAGTGCTGGGGCATCACAGCTCACAGTGACCTCCAACTCTTGGGTTTAAGTGATTCTCTTGCCTCAGCCTCCCAAGTAGCTGGGACTACAGGTGCCTACCACAATGCTCGGTTATTTTTTGTTGCAGTTGTCATTGTTGTTTTAGCTGGCCTGGGCTGGGTTCAAACCCAGCAACTTTGGTATATGTGGCTGACTCTGTAACCACTGTGCTATGGGCACTGAATCCTGAACTATTATTTACTTCATATCTTCTGAAGATCAACTCCATAGCTGAGAGTCGTGGCAGGCACCTATAGTCCCATATACTTGGGAGACTGAGGCAAGAGAATCATTTGAGTCCAAGAATTTGAGGTTGCTATGATGCCACAGCACTCTACCGAGGGTGACAGAGTAAGACTCTATCTCTGAATAAATAAATAAATAGGAATACTATTCAGCTATAAAAATGGAGACTTCACATCTTTTGTTTTAACCTGGATAGAGTTGAAACACATTCTTCTTAGTAAATAAGCACGGAGAAGCAAGAATCCAGTGTACTCAATTCTAATGAATCCAGTAGGTGATCTAATACACACTCACATAAGAGAAAAACTCAAATCAATTCAAGGTGGGGGGTGTGAAGAGGGGATGAGGGAGGGGGATGGGTGTGCTCCCACTTAATGAGCACAATGTTAGGGTATATGGCACACCTCTTGGGGGTGGGACATAATTATAAGACGGACTCTACCTAACTAATGTAAACATTGTACCCTATTTCTTTGTACCCTTGAATTAACTTGAAAAAAATAAAATAAAATAAAATAATAAGTTTAAAAGATAAAACTAAATAAATAAAAATAAAGATCAACTCCAAAGAATCAAGGGGCCCCCAATCTTTTTTTTTACTGCTACACATTGGAAGAAGAGTTGTGTTGGGCCACACATTAAATATACAGACACTAACAAAAGCTGACGAGCATAAAAAAGGTCTGTGCATAATTTTCTCGATATCCAACACCACAGATAAGCAAACTAAGCCTCAAAAAATCTGCATGTGGCCCATGGGCCGCAGGTTGGACACCCCTGAACAGAAGCAATAAAGTGTATGAAATCAGAGTTGATTGTCAATTATATTTCCTGAAAACATTAAAAGAAATAGATAATTCTATTTTAAAACACTTTTTAAAAATGTTTGCCCTAAAAAGATCTTGTTTACCACCATTGATATACATATTGTACTTGGGGTAATATATATACAATCTAATATTCAAAGTTTTCAGTTGAGAAAACTAATTCCCAGAGAAATAAACCTCTTGCCTAAAGACCCACATTTGTGTGGGAAGGAGTTGTGTGTTTTTTATTTGTTTTATTTCCTTTCCTTTATTTTGTTCAGCAGCCTCTCCAAAAAATAATAATAATAATTCAGCCTAGAGTCAGGTAGACAAATAATCCTTGGAATAGGCTAACCCAACTCTCGTTTGTTGATAAATAAGAGACACAAGAAGGTTATAATAATCTTTTGATCTCTCCTGATGTTACCAAGAAACAGGGTAGTCATTAGTTCATAAGGGCAGCGTTCTGCTATTTTGCCCTTGATTTAGTCAAATAAGGCATTTTCATAACTTATTTCTACTGCAGATTTAATGTTACCTATATTTGGAACAAACAGAACCCCTACTGAAGAAACTTGAAATAATCTATCTCATCAATCATACAAGATCCCATAAATACAGCTCACAGACATTTTTCTTCTCATTGTGCAAAAAATATGGAACAACTTTAATTCAGTGCTATTTTTTTTGAGACAGAGCCTCAAGCTATCCCCCTGGCTAGAGTGCTATGGCATCACAGCTCACAGCAACCTCCAACACCTGGGCTCAAGCAAGTCTCCTGCCTCAGCCTCCCAAGTAGCTGGGACCATAGGCGCCCACCACAATGCCTGGCTATTTTTTGGTTGCAGCCGTCATTGTTTGGTGGGCCGGGCTGGATTTGAACCCGCCACCTTAGGTGTATATGGCTGGTGCCTTAGCCACTTGAGCCACAGGCGCCAAGCCATTTCAGTGCTATTTTGATAGCAACAAACTACCCTGCTATCTAGTTAGCAAAATACTACTCTGAGTAAATTCATCCTGTGATCACCCAAAATCAGGTTTAAAAACTTATTACAGATTTTATTAACTGAGACTAAAAATACACAGTTTCAGGCTAACAAGGATAAAGACTACATTTTTAATGATCAAACACTGCTATGTTTGATAATGGCAAGCTGTACTTTCGGCCTCAATTTTCCCTCCTTTTTGTTTGTTTTTGTTTTGAGACAGAGTATTGCTCAGTCTTCCAGGCTGGAGTGCAGCGGTGCCATCATAGCTCACTGCAGTCTTGAATTCCTGGGCTTAAAACTCCCAAACTCCCCCCTCATCCTCCCAAATTGCTGGGATTCTAGGCATGAGCCACCATGCCTGGCCTCAATCTTCTTTCTAATGGAAACAAAACAAAACCTTGAAATGTTTAAAATATAAGAACCATCTTCTTAAAAGTTGCACAGAGATGAAAATATGTCAGGAACTGTTAGGCCCAAACCTAAGAGAAAATGAGAACCCAGTGAGGTAAACAACATTTGTAAACTAAAAGAAATGGAGATGAAAAGTGACAGATGGTGGCTGGGAGCCTGTAGCTCAAGCGGCTGGGGCGCCAGCCAAATCCACTGAGGGTGGCAGGTTCAAACCCGGCCCGGGCCAGCTAGACAACAATGACAACTACAACAAAAAATAGCCAGGTGGTGTGGCAGGCACCTGTAGTCCCAGCTACATGGGAGGCTGAGGCAAAGAGAATCATTTAAGCCCAAGAATTGGAGGTTGCTGTGATGCCAGGGCACTCTACCAAGGGTGACATAGTGAGACTCTGCCTCAAAAAGAAAAAAAAGAGAGACAATAGTAGAACTCCAAAAGAGAACCCCAAGACACGAGTGCTGACCAGCCTTCTGAAACCTATAATCCCAAAGTGAACTGAATTGCACCAGAAAATAATCCCCTAACCTCCTCCACCATCCTCTAACCCAGTGTTTATCAACCTATAGTTAAACGTCCATGGCACACTTAAATAATGTTGATTAAAAAAAAAGAGTAAAGAAAGAATATACTTACTGTCCTTCAAACTTCCCTCAAAAATAATTTAATGAATGATCTTTAAAAGCTTTCCCAGCACCCCAAGAGCCTCTCACGTCATGCCAGTGTTCCGTGGCACACGGGTTGAAAATTCCTACTCTCGCTGTCCCTTCACGTGGGTGCTGTGGTCGTGTCTTGTATCACTCACACACGCAGACATCCATCAGAAAGCTTCCTTTGGTTTTTGACGATCCCAAAACACGGCCCACCGACCAAAAATCCAACACGGATATTAAAGAACTTGAATTTATGTTAAGCAAATCTTCACAGTACTGTATGCTTTTGTGAACATAAACTTTCACAACACAGGAGCTAGAGGAAGGAACATTCCAGGGGACGGGTGCAGGAGCAGGGGTCCTGAGCAGTTGTCCTAGGATTGAGGACAGCCACGGGAAGTCACTCCCCCGCATTATTTCCCCACCCCCTTTCTTTCTTGGTAACCATGCTCTAATGGCTGCGTTCCTACTGGTTTTCTCAGCCAGATCCCAACAAGGGTTTGTTTTAGAGATTTTTTGTTTTGTATTAATAATTCTTACCTAGTAAGATTATATTTGAGAACCCCCATTGGTCTATTCTATGTTCCATTTCCCTTATTAACTGGCCCAAGATATGTGTGTGCGTGTGTGGGAGAGAGAGAGGTAGGTAGGTAGATAGACAGATACCAGGAACTAGAAGAGTGAGACCCAGACTTGCCATTTTTCTAAAACAAGATCCTGGGAAGCCTTGCTCCCATAGAGTTAACTGCTTGTGGTGAGCTTAGAGTTAACTCTCTTGGTAAATTGTACCTCCTCCTTTTGGCACCATTGTACATCATGATATAGGGGCTTTAATCACATGAAAACTCTATTATCTCTTCTTCCACCCTTAATGAAATTCTCCTGGCTGAATTCCAGTGTCTTCCTAGCTATGAGTCATCACTGCTATTCATGCATAAAATGAAGTATTCTAGGCCTCTCATTTTTAAGAAGGCCTGTAGCTCAGAAACATCTGACAAGATTCCCACAGCATGCTTCTTGGATTGTGGTTATTAGAGGCCCAGGTTGAGGGAATCCTCCCTCTGGGGAGACTGCAGAAGAATCAGCTCCCCGATGTAGCAGGAGCAGCTAGCACCCCTGCTGGTAATAAGCCAACTGGCACAGCAAGTCCAACAAGTCCCCTTCCAGGGGGACCAGAAGGCCCCTGCATGGAGTGAATCAAAGGTGATAAGAAGTCCGGTCTCTCCCAGATTTATTTTCCCCCAATGGAAGAGCCCTTTTTTCTTGAGGCTTGGGACTTTGTCAACATGCAAATACCCTTGGAAGATAAGCCACTTTTGGTTCGAAGACAAGGATGTTTTTGTAAAGATCATCTATACAAAAGAGGGGAGGGGCATCAAAGATAAATGTTACTGGGTGTTAATCCCACTCTCTGGGCCATTCCTGGGAAGTCTGGGCCCCTACTGACTTGGACTAGCCCTGGTGGTCCCTCAGTTTCCTATGTCATCTGTGGCCTAGTAATCTGATGTGTCATTAACCCAAACTCTCAAAAATATCATATAATCAGTCCTCAAGTACGTACTGCACTCTGACAATGCCCTGGGCAATGTACTAGGTGTTAAAAGACAAAGTAAATGGAGATTCTAATGCGTTCCAAAGTTGTACCCAGTGCATGGATAAAGATCACCTGGATTAATAATATTGATCGTAACTAAGGGGTTAGGAAGCCCTTGGCAATTTACTCACTGCATTTGCTACCTACCCCGCAGCCCTAGGAAGTATCATTATTCATAATCTATAAAGCAGTCAAGACCCCCAGGGTGAAGTCAGAGGTCTCCAAAGTTGAGCATCACAATTGCCCTGGGAGGCTGTTTAAATTGCTTTCCTGGGCCCTGGTGAGATCATTCTCATTCAGCAGGCCTGGGGAGCCAGGGAAACTAAAAGAACCAGGATAAGTCAGAGGCACAGTCAGGTTGGAGAGACGCCTTTGTTACACAGCCAGGTGCTGCTCTCTGAGCTTTTCACTTGACTTTCAATCACGCTCAGTGGAGGACGGGCAATTACATTATCATCCCCCATTCTACAACTGAAACTGCTCAGGCACAGGAAAAAACAATGAGGCCAAGTAAACAAACCAAACCAAAACAATCTCTCCCCATGTTCTTTCTTTTTATCTCTTACAAATAAAGCAACAGAACTATCAGATCTGATTATCTCATAAACAATCAAACCCCTTTGGGGTCTGTACCATCTGCATAAGAGCAGTCCAACAGTTTGCTGTGAACCCAGTAAAACTACCCTCAGAGACAACAACTATGACTCTTCAATTTCCTTCATCGCTTCATTTTAACCATTAAAAACTATCAATACTGGAGGGGGGTGGGGAGTCACGGTGTATGGCATAACTCTTGAAGGTGGGACACAATTATGAGACGTTATCTAACGACATGGGATAGAATTTAGAAGGGGAAAGAATTTGACAGCCAGGAGAGGGGGCATGGCAAGTACTCAGAGGACTAAAAGCAAAGTTGTGTTAAGGAACCAAGTGGCTCATTGTTCCTGGACTCCAAAGGACAGCCGAAGTAGCAGCAGGAAGAGGAAGAAGTTGGACCTCGTGCTTACGGCTGGAAGCCGACAAAGCCTTTGGGGTAGAGAAATGCATGCAAATTGACCTGTGAGGTGATGGTCCAGGTGTAAAACGCATTAGGTAAAAAGTTTGTTCAACTATATAATATATACATTGAGGGACTAGTTACTACTAATATACAAATATAGATATATTAGTACAAATATACCAAGCTACATGTATTAGTACAAATATACAAAGATACATGTCCAAATAAGACATAGTTCCTACTTTTATGGACTTTACAGTCCAATGAGAAATGACCAACAGGATAATGTAAACTATTCATTAATTTATGACATTACCGGCTCGGCGCCTATAGCTCAACCAGCTAAGGTGCCAGCCATGTACACCTAAGGTGGCGGGTTCGAATCCCCAGCCCGGACCCGCCAAACAACAATGACGGCTGCAACCAAAAAATAGCCGGGCATTGTGGTGGGCGCCTGTGGTCCCAGCTACTTGGGAGGCGGAGGCAAGAGACTC
>CAUYQS010095315.1:0-21694 GCA_963574585.1 Otolemur crassicaudatus
TGGCATCACAGCTCACAGCAACCTCCAACTCCTGGGCTCAAGCGAGTCTCCTGCCTCTGCCTCCCAAGTAGCTGGGACTACAGGCGCCCACCACAACGCCTGGCCATTTTTTGGTTGCAGCCATCATTGTTGTTTGGCGGGCCCGGGCTAGGGATTCGAACCCGCCACCTTAGGTGTATGTGGCTGGCGCCTTAGCTGCTTGAGCCACAGGCGCCAAGCCCAACCATTTTTTTCAACTTGAAGAATTGATATATCAATCCCAGGGAATGCCTCTGATTTACACTATTGTATGACAATGTACCAATCAGTTTCTAAGGGGATGGGCAATATTACTGTCCAGGCATGAGTTGTAAGTATTTATACTCCTATAGGCATGTAGATCATATCTAGAAAAATGGCAACGGGAAAGTTTATTGGCCAAACAAAAACAATACCCATAATGCACCACAATCTACTTATCAGCTTCTCATATCCACACATACCCTTCTTCCCAGATTCCAAGAATGCCACTACCCTGTAATTATCCCCTTTAAAACTGAAATAGGCTCATCTCCTACCCCAAATGAGCAAAAAGTGCATAGTCACAACACCCAGTTTCAAACTGGGGTTTCTGGATGATGCATGCTCTTGGTCCAGTATTCATGGTCTTATTACCAATGGCTAAATTTTAAATGAAACAACCACAATCAAAAGTGGAGGGATATAGGAAAATCTCCATCCTCTATACCATTTTCTTTTTTTGAGACAATGTCTTATTCTGCTCTGGATAGAGTGCAATGACATCCTCATAGCTCATTGTAACCTGAAACTCCTGGACTCCAGCAATGGAGTTAAAAATAGTAAAAATTAACCTGGTGATGTGGTGGGTGCCTATACCCAACTATTTACCTAGGTTGTCTGCTACTGCTTCAGCCTCCCAAGTAGCTGTGACTATAGGCATGTACCACCATACCTGGTTAATGTTTTATTTATTACAAACAAGGTCTCATTCTTGCTCGTGCTAATCTTGAACTCCTGGTCTCAAGTAAGCCTTCTACCTCTTCCTCCCAAAGTGCTAGGATTATAGCCATAAGCCACTGTGCCCTGCCTCAGTCCCTTTTTATTTTTTTTGAGACAGAGCCTCAAGCTGTCCCCCTGGGTAGAGTGCTGTGGCATCACAGCTCATAGCAACTTCTAACTCCTGGGCTCAAGTGAGTCTCCTACCTCAGCCTCCCAAGTAGCTGGGACTACAGGCGCCCGTGACTACGCCTGGCTATTTTTTGGTTGCAGTTGTTGTTGTTTGGCGGGCCCAGGCTGGATTCGAACCCGCCACCTTAGGTGTATGAGGCTGGTGCCTTAGCCAGTTGAGCCTCAGGCACCGAGCCCTCAGTCCCATTTTTTAAAGGAAAGACCATTTACAATGGTCACTGGACATAAACAGCAAAAACACATGTTCCAGTCAGTGGAATGAATCTTATGTTCAGTGTAACTGATTTGTAGATTCAGGAAAGAAAGAAGATGTCTCTTTTAAAAATTTTTTATAACAGGTGGTGCCCATAGCTCAGTGAGTAGGGTGTCGGCCACATGCCTCGAGGCAGGCGGGTTCAAGCCTGGCCCAGGCCTGCTAAACAACAATAACAACTGGAACCTAAAAATAGCCGGGTGTTGTGGCAGGCGTCTGTAGTCCCAGCTACTTGGGAGGCTGAGGCAAGAGAATCACTTAAGGCCAAGAGTTTGAGGTTGCTGTGAGCTGTGATACCAGAGCACTCTACTGAGGGCGACATAGTGATACTCTGTCTCAAAAAAAAAAAACTATAACAATTATTATTATTATTATTTGAGGAAGGGTCTCACTCTGTTGCCCCTGGCTAGAGTGCTGTGGCATTAGCCAAGTTCACAGCAACCTCAAATTCCTAGGCTCAAGTGATCCTTCTGCCTCAGCCTCCTGAGTAGCTGGGACTATGGTAGGTGGACTATTGGCACCTACCACATCACCAGGTTAATTTTTACTGTTTTTAATAGAGATGGGATCTCACTCTTGTTCAGGCTTATCTCAAACTCCTGAGCTCAAGGAATCCTCCTGCCTCAGCCTACCAGACTACGAGGGTTACTAGTACTAGGTATGAGCCACTGCCCCTGCCTAGGAGGCTGTGCCTGAAACAAGATCCTCCAAGGCCATTCCTGAGAGGCATGAAAAAGGTAGAAAAAGAATATTCTCTTGAGACCTGCACCCACTTCATGTTTACAAAATTATAAGGATTTGGGAATTACTTAGAGGATTTTCCAGGATAGTTGGGCACAAAATCAATAAGGGACACATTCTTTCCAGTTTATTGCCCTATCATCTTCTAAGACACCCTCATCAGTAGGATTTAAGCTGAGTCACAACCACATCTGCTTTCTAGCCTGAGGGAATAGGGAAAAGGAAATGGAAAAGAATATGTCTAATGTTTTAAAGTCGAATCTTAAAAATGCCATTCAGCAGTTTCACTCACATGCCACTGGCCCCAAGGATTCTTGTGATCATACTCTTCTGTAAAATAGGCTGGAAAACAGCAAGGGTTCTGTTGCTAAATGAAGAGGAGAGAATGATTATGGGATAACAGAAGTCTCTACCACACTTTATTAGGAATGAGGTAGCCAGCAGTTCACCCTGTCCAATAAGTGAGGCGCTATAATTGGTCAGGCTTGGTCATCTGCCAACCCTCAAGACCAAGAGGACACTAAAGCACAGGAAGGCTGCTGGACAAAATAATAACAATAGCACAAGCAATTAAGAACCTCTTTTCAGGCTGGGCGTGGTGGCTCATGCCTATAATCCTAAAAGTCTGGGAGCCCAAGGCTGGTGGATTGCATGAGCTCAGGAGTTTGAGACTAGCCTGAACAAGAGCAAGACCCCGTCTTTAAAAAGAGGCATACAGTTGGTGGACACCTGTAGTCCCAGCTCATTGGGAGACTGAGGCAAGAGGATGACTTGAGCCCAAGAGTTTGAGGTTGCTGTGAGCTATGACACCACCACGCTCTAGTGAGGGTGAAAAGTGAAATTCTGTCTCAAAAAACAAAAAAAAAACTTCTTTTCCCAGTACTGAAAATGAGACCCACTTCTTTCTTTCCCCAAATAGAAGAATGCCATAAAGTTTATGCTGCGCCAATGGTCTGATAATTTGATATCCTGTTATTAAATGTGGGCTGTTTTATTTTGTATATATGCTGTTTTCAGAGTCTTCTGATAGCTAATATGATCAAGTTTAAAGAATATAGACACTGAGGTCAGAGAAGTTTAGGTTCAAAAGCAGCTCTGCCACCTGTAAATAAAAAATCATGTCACCATTATTGATCACTCTGTGTCAAGTATGGTGCCTTACCTAGGTTGTCTGCTACTGCTTCTCACAGAGACCCTAAGAGTTGTATATATGTTGCCAAATCTCCAATGTGCAAACTGAAACACAGAGAACTTAATTAACTTGCCCAAAGATAGTAAGCCCTAAAGCCAGAAACAGAACTAGCTGAGTTTAACCCCATAAGCTTAAATTATTAGCACAAATTGCTCTTCTGTGTAAGTTTTCTTGTTTTGGAAGTACCTACTAAGGTTTAGTTTGTAATAGTTTATAGCATTTCAGCATGAAGTCTGTTACTTTTGACATGTTATTTATCTTTCCTGAGCCTTGCATTTTTTAAACTTAAAAAATTGGTACAAGAAAGGTTTCTTGTATTCATTCAGATGTGAAGATCTGAGTCTATTATTCTTTCCACCTTTTTTTTTTTTTTTTTTGGAGACAGTTTCGCTCTGTCACTCTTGGTAGAGTGCAGTGACATCACAGCTCACAGCAACCTCTAACTCTTGGGCTTAAGCAATTCTCTTGCCTCAGCCTCCCGAGTAGCAGGGACTACAGGCGCCCGCCACAACACCTGGATATTTTTTAGTTGTAGTTGCCATTGTTGTTTTAGCTGGCCTGGGCCCGACTCGAACCCGCCAGCTTCGGTGTATGTGGCCGGTGCCCTACTCACTGAGCTATGGGCACCGAGCCTCTTTCCACTATTATTAAATTTCACTTATTCAAACAGCAGATGGTGCTATTGAGTACTGGCTTTAAAAATAAAACAATTCAAAAAATAAAATAAAATAAAATAAAACAATTCTTATCCTGGGGTACATAGTTCTCATAGATTATACCTACTTGTATATCTGAGCATTGGAAGTTAGAGAATGCCCCATGTAGATTAAAAGTTTACTAATGTACAACATATATATCAATTAGAAATGGTTTCTAAAAGCTTATTAAACTCTGGCAGCACTTGTGGCTCAAAGGAGTAGAGTGCCGGCCCCTTATAATGGAGGTGGCGGGTTCAAACCCAGCCCCAATCAAAAAAAAATTAAAAAGCTTATTAAACTCAAAGATTTTATGTTATGCTACTTTAAAATACTAAAAAAAATGTTTAAATACATAATCAGTATATTGGCCCCAACTTTATGTTTTATTTATTGCTTCCAGAAGTTTTGTTGATATTAAAATTCTAAGACTAGGATAGATGGATACATAAGGATGAATCATAACCACAATTTTGTACCCTGAGGCTTCTAATTCTGTTTTTGTCTTACTATGGGTATTTATGCCCTATGTGTCTTCTAATTTAATCTGAAGCAAAGAAAAACTGGGGGAGGGAAGATAAAATTTTTTATTTTTAAATTTCATGGTTCAAGGAAAGATTTCTTATAAATATTTTTCTTCTTTATGCTTCTTAAATGGGGTATAGTATTAGTGTTTGGTTTGTGTATTTGTTTGTTTGTTTATAGAGAGAGGGTCCTGCTCTGCTTCCCTGACTAGAATACAGTGGTGTGATCATAGCTGAAGGAAATTTAAAATATTTTTGCCCTAAAATACAACATTTGGACATGCTAGACAGACTGAAGAGGAATGGGGGTCTCTCTGACCTCCTCACCACCACTACTATGGAGTCTCCCCAAATCATTAAAGTTTCTTTATCTGCCTGAGATTTGTACCCACCCAGGAGAACGCGTGTCCTTTCCTTGTCCTCCCAGAAAGACCAAGGATATGACTACATCTGAACAGATTCTCTAAGAAGATACTGTCCGGTCTTTCAGACTTATTTAAATTCTAAAAGAGAGCAATTTACCAATTAATCTTCATTTCTCATCCATTTATCTTACCTGGTGGGTTCTTTGTTGCATCTCAACAGAATTCTCTTTTTCCCCCTCTCTTAACTCACTTTACCAGAAAAGTATATAAACTTCTGAACTCCATTGGTAAGAGAGAGAACTCCATTCTTATTTAATGTTATGAACTTTTTAATCTTCAAGTATTAACCTAAAAAAAAAGTCATTTAACCTATTATATATTGTTGTAATTGCGTACAACTATTATTTTCATATATATATGTCTATATATGACAAAAGGTATATGGGGTATCAAAAAATGTATACACATTTTACAAGACATTATCTTGTATAACTGGACCCTGATGGTAACCACTTTGAGCATTGCTTGTAATTGCAGAAGTCGAAAGTGACTGGTATTCATTTTCCATTATTGATATATTGAGTATCAGAATTTTAATACAGGTTTCATTTCTTAAAATGTGTATATGAAAGCATGCTGGAACTTGAAACAACAGGTTCTAAGTAGTCAAACAAAGAAGTGAAAAACATACCAGTAACATACACTAGAACAGACAAGGGCAGACCAGAATAAACCCCCTGCTTAGGATAGCTCCTGGTAACAAGATCACCTGCCTCCCCTGGGAAAGAATACATTGAAAAGCCTGGGTTGCTGCCCTTCCGGGCTACTGACCACCTGCCTCCCAAGGAGTACCTTTGAAGACACACTGGGGTACCCCGGCCAGTGTCCCTCAATTGGAATTCTTCTTCTAAGCAGACTAGGCAACCAGGATGAAATAGAAGAAAGCACACACTATAACAAGACACTCGGGGTTTATAGAGGATATAAAAAAGCTCTGCAGACTTAAGACAAAGCTCAACAGTAGACAGGATGGCAGAAACAGCTCACTATCCCCCACTCAAACTTGTACTTCTTATATATCCTTTAAACTACATTTCTCTATTCTTACATAATCTTTATTTTTCATCTTAACTACTTATGGGGTGATCAGTACCCATTCCACCTGGCCTGTGGTTCCGCCTGCCTTCAGAGAAGTTCCTCTCTAAGTTGAAATGCCAGTTTTTTCTTGCTTGTCTGCTCCATCAAGGCTGTTTCTTGCTTCTCAGAGATCCCCTTCATATATATGTTTTTCACACCCTCTCTATATGTTTATAGTATATAAGATGATGGCTTGGAATATGAATACATTGCAGAATGGCCAAAACGAGCTAATTAATATACATATATATTACCTCACATACTTGTCATTTATTTGTAATGAGAACACTTAAAATCTACTCTTTATTTTTTTTTTTAGACAGAGTCTCACTGGGACATCCTGGGTAGAGTTCCGTGGCATCATCATAGCTCACAGTAACCTCAAACTCCTGGGCTCAAGTGATCCTCTTGCCTTAGCCTCCTGAGTAGCTGGGACTAGAGCCCCCACCACAACACCAACCAGTTTTTCTATTTTTAGTAAAGACAAGGCATCCCTCTTGCTCAGTCTGGTCCCAAACTCCTGAGCGCAAGAGATCCATCTGCCACGGCCTCCCAGAGTGCTAGAATTGCAGATGTGAGCCACGGTGCCCAGCCTAAAATATACACCTGTAAGTGCATCCTGAGGGTTATTCAGACTATAGCACTAAGCTAGCTGAGGGAGGCCATTTTGCTACCACTCTGCTAGGCACAAGGTTAGAAAATGACCTTGAGGAAAAACAGGTTAAGAGTCTGAAACAGGCCAGCTGCAGACAGGTGATGACAGGATCCATCAGAAGACCTATTGTATGCTAATAACCATCAAGCAAATCATGATAACTGGCACAAAGCTTGTTTTCCACCACCAACTCCCTTTACCCCTTTGCTTTGTAAATTGTTCAGCGATCAAAGGAGATGAGATGGTCTTTGAGACAATAATCCACCATCTCCTCAGACTGCTGGCAGTTGAAGAAACCATCTTTTCTTCACCAACACTCACCTCTTCTGTCTGGCGTTTAGGAAGCCAGCAGCCAAACCTGTGCCAGTAACACTCTCAGCAATTTTCAAGTATACCATAGGAAAGGAATTCTCATAACCACAAGAGTGCAGCCATTTTTGAAAAACCAAGCAACCCTCTCTCCAGACTCCTGGAGTACTTCAAGGCCAGAGCTCCTGGAAACACCCTACCCATATCCTGACCAGCACTAGCAGTAAGCCCTGGGCTGTAGGCTGGCAGCAGCTATGATACAAACATCAATCAGAGGAGAATGATTCCAGTCACTTCCCCATTTCAGCTATACTGATAAGGCTAATAAAGGCTGTTTTGCATCTGTGTGGGAAAGAGCTACTCCTGGTCAGATTATGCTCTGCTCTTTCTTCTAATAAAGTCTTTCCTTGTCCCTAGGCTGGCCTCCTCTCCTCTTTGCAGACCCTCACCCCTCTCTATGCCTAAACCTCTCAATACAATTGATCATTATTCACCACAGTCACCATGTTGTACAATAGATCTCTCCCTCTCTCTCTCTCTCTCTTTTTTTTGCAGTTTTTGTCTAGGGCTGGGTTTGAACCTGCCACCTCTGGCATATGGGGCCAGCACCCTACTCCTTTGAGCCACAGGCACCACCCTACAATAGATTTCTTGACCCATGCTTTTCTATTTAGCAAAATTTACTATCTTCTTTTATATGTGAAGAAACAGTCCTATAGAGGCAAACCATTTATCCAAGGTTATATGCTTGGGAAGAAGCTTCTCAGTTTTCTGACTTCTAGTCTCCAATACTTTTAATTATACTTTCTCACTTTATGTGTTAATTAGAGTTTATTGTGATTTTTTGCCTCTATTTCAAAAAATATTTAAGGCAAGAGATAGTTTTGTTTTTGTTTTTTTTGAGACAGAGCCTCAAGCTGTCCCCCTGGGTAGAGTGCCATGGCATCACAGCTCACAGCAACCTCCAACTCCTGAGCTCAAGCGAGTCTCCTGCCTCAGCCTCCCAAGTAGCTGGGACTACAGGCGCCTGCCACAACACCCAGCTATTTTTTGGTTGCAGCCATCATTGTTGTTTGGCGGGCCCAGGCTGGATTCGAACCCGCCACCTTAGGTCTATGTGGCTGGCACCTTAGCCACTTGAGCTACAGGCGCCGAGCCGCAAGAGATAGTTTTAATTAATGAGTCCTTTTTATAAATGCCTTTCATTTCTAACATATAAAAATAATTGTATCTACATAAAAATAAAAAGAATAGTCACAGCTGTTAAGAAGTCCCCCAAACTACACACATTTTAGCTATCTTGCTCCATAAGTTAAAAATATATGTAGTTTGAAAGAAATTAAAGAAGAAATAAACAGATGGAAAGATGTCTCATGTTTATGGATTAAAAGACTTAATACTGTTTAAATGGTGATACTTCCCAAATTATTCTACAGATTCACTGAACTTTCTATCAAAATCCTGGAAAACTTTCTTATAGAAATTGTCATGCTGACCCTAAAATATATATGATAGTGCAAGGAACTCAGAATATTAAAAACAATCTTAAAGAACAAAGTTGGAGGACTCACACTAACTCATTACAAACTTACTAACAAAGCTATAGAACCAAGACAGTGTGGTACTGGCATAAGAATAAACATAGAAGTTAAAGGAATAGAACTGACAGCCCAAAATAAATACATTTAAAGGCAATTTGTTTTGAGAAATTCCAACACAATTAGATAAGGAAAAAAGTTGTCTTTTAATAATGGTGCTGGAACAACTGGTTGTCCACGTAGAAAAGAGAGAGGTTGGATCCCTACCTCATACCATACACAAAAATTAAAAAGATCTGGCAGGTATGGGTGACTGATGGCTGTAATCTTAGCATTCTGGGAGGCCCGAGGTGGGAGGATTGCTTGAGTTCAAGAGTTTGAAATCAGCAAGAGCAAGACCCTGTCTCTACTAAAAACAGAAAAAATACTGAGGTGTTGTGCTGGATGCCTGTAGTCCCTGCTACTTGGGAGGATGAGGCAGGAAAATTGCTTGAGCCCAGGAGTTTGAGGTTAGTGTCAGCTAGGCTGACACCACGGCACCCCACTCAGGGCAACAGAATAAGACTCTGTCTCAAAAAATATATAATTAATCAAAGATCTAATGTAAGCCCCAAAACTATAGAGGTCTTTGAAGAAAACATAAACATTCATGACTTAGGTTAGGCAATAACTTCTTTAGATATGACACCAAAAGCACAATAAACAAACAAAAAAAAAAGAGACTGGCAATCATCAAATTTTAAAAACATGCTTCAAAGGACAGCATCAAAAAAGTGAAAAGACAACCCACAAGATGGGAGAAAATTTTTGCAAATAATATATCTGATACAATCTGGTAAAAAAAAAAAAAAGTCTGATAAGAATTAATACTGCTAGCTGAGCATAGTGGCTCAAACCTATAATCCTAGCACTCTGGGAGACCAAGGTGAAAGGATCCCTTGAGCTTGGGAGTTTGAGACCAGCCTGAGGAAGATTGAGACCCAGTCTCTAAAAACTATCTAGGCCTTGGGGCAGGTACTTGTAGTCCCAGCTACTTGGGAGACTGAGACAAGAGGATCACTTGAGCCCAAGAGTTTGAGGTTGCTGTGAGCTGTAACACCATGGCACTTTACCCAGGGCAACAGAGTAAAACTCTGTATCCAAAAAAAAAAAAAAAAAAAAAAAAAAAGTTCAATAAAAAGATATCACATTCAAAAAAAAAAAGAGAGGCTTCTACCCTTTATTGGAATTACTTTTGGAGAACCTGAATCCAAAGCTCACTATTCCTTTCTCACTATCATGTTTACAATAACTCCAGTGATATAACAAAAATGTTCATGAGAAGAAAGGAGATAATGCTAGTGATTGCAATAAAGAAATACTAAGGAAGTCTGAGAAAGTGAAAGTATTTGTATTTTGAGGATTAACAACTATTTTAGATATGTCTCCTGTGACTGTCAAAAATCTACCCACAAATATACAGATTGCAGAATTTGAAAAGGGAGGAGAACAACCATAATTTCAAAATAACAAAATTAACATTTTGGAATGTATGTTTCTGATCCTTCTTCTGTATGTTTCAAATATTGAGATGATAGCACCTTACTTTTTTCATCTAACATAGTGACAGCAAGTTTCCAAATCAATAAAAACACTCCCAACAACAACAAAAAGATATCACATTCAAATTCATACTTCTAGATTACAAAATCTCATTCTCACTGAATGAAAATTTTAATATCCATGTATGATAAGAAAAAAAAATACCAAACAAATTCCCTTAACTTTCATTGATAAAAATGCTACAATAAAAGCTAATATCACAGTTAATGGTCAGAGTCCAACTAACTGCTTGTTTACAAGTATTGCATATGATATGTTTGGTTTTCATTTTAATTCAGAATGCTTTCTAATTTCCCGTTGCTATTTTATTTTGTATGTATGGATTACTTAAAATTATGTTTATTTTTTAAATGTGAGGAGCCAGGACTCAGGAGACTGAGGTGGAAAGATCACTTGAGCCCAGGAGTTCAAGGCCAGACAGCCAGCCAGGGCAACATAGTGACACACTGGAAAGAAGGGATGGAGGGAAGGAGTGGGTAGGAGAAGGAGGAGAGAGAGAGAGAGCAAGAGAGAAAGAAAGAAAGGGAAGAGGGAATAAAGGAAGGAAGGAAGCAAAGAGAAGAGGAAGGGAAAGAAGAAGGAAAGAAAAGAAAAAACTGGAGTTGTTCAGATGTTTTGTTTTGTTTTGTTTTGTTTTGTTTTTAAGACAGAGCCTCAAGTTGTCACAGCAACAGCTGTCACTGCTCACAGCAACTGCTAACTCCTGGGCTCAAGCTAGTCTCCTGCCTCCACCTCCCAAGTAGCTGGGACTACAGGTGCCCACCACAACGCCCAGCTATTTTTTGGTTGCAGCCATCATTGTTGTTGGTGGGCCCAGGCTGGATTTGAACCCACCAGCTAAGGTGTATGTGGCTGGCACTTTAGCTGCTTGAGCCACAGGTGCCGAGCCCAGATGTTTTGATTATTGATTTATAATTTAATTCCACTGAAGTCAGAACATACTCTGTATAACTGAATCATTTTAAATTTGCTGATACTTGGTTCAAGTTTCAAAACATGGTCTACATTGTCTATCTTGTTGAATGTTTAAGCATACTTGTAAAAATGATATATTTTACTATTCTTGCATTAATGTTCCCTAAATGTCAATTAGGTCATGTTGGTTGATAGTATTGCTCAAGTCTCCTTTTTCTTTACCTGTGTTAGTTTCCTGGAGTGGCTGTAAAAATTGTCATAAACTGAGTCACTTAAAACAACGGAATTGATTAGTTTACAGTTCTGTAGCGTAGAAGTCTGAAATCAAGATATCAGCAAGGTCATGCTCCTCGCAGGAAAGTATCTAAGGAAGAATTCTCTTGCCTTTTCTAGGCAAGAGGTAGTTGACAGCAATTCTTAGCATTCCTTGGTTTGTGGCAATGTAACTATAATTTCTGCCTCCATAGTCATGTGCCTTTTTCCCTGTGTCTCTGTGTCTTCAGATCTCTCTGTACTTATAAGGACATACAGTCATTGGATTTAGGACTCAACTTGATCCAGTATGACCTTATCTTAACTTGATTGAAAAGATCTGACAATTAAGTTCACAAATTTGCCACCTTCCATGTACATTGGCAGCACTGTACAAACAACTCAGTAAGATTTCATAACCTCGGTATATCAGTGTCTCACAGCTATGTTCATGTCAACGTGTGGCAGCCTCTTGCTGAGTAGCATTCATTATTGTTATTGCCTGTTTTTGTGTGCCACTGCAAGAAACTCAGAACTTGAATTAGAACAACAAACAAATATTTGGAAATTTCTTGTTAAACTTGGCAAGAATGGAAGTGAAATCAGGTACAAGTAAGTCCAAATCTGGGATAATGCCATAAAGAGAATGGCATTGTATAAACAGATTAAATGTTTTTCTGAGGGGAGAGAAAGCATCACAAATGAAAAAAGGTCAGGATAGCCAATAATGAGCAGAATAGACAAAAACATTGCAAAGATTCATTGAACTGTGCATCAAAATCATTGGCTGACTGTGAGCAGCAGAGCAGACCAAATAAACATCAGTAGAGAAACAGTTAGGAAAATCTTAGCTGAAAATCTTGGTAACAACTCATGGCTCTTGCATTATGATAATGCACTGGCTCATATGGCACTGTCTATAAGGGAATTGTTAGCCAGTAAACAAATAACTATATTCGAACACCTTTCTAGTCATCTGATAGGGCCCTCTGGTGACTTTTTCCTTTACCTGAAAATAAAGGAAATGTTGAAAGGAGGACATTTTGATGACATTCAGACATCAAAGTTAATATGAGGAAAGCTTTGATGGCCATTCCAGAGAAAATTGCTCTGAAGGGTAGACTAAACACTGGTGTCAGTACATAGCTTTTCCCAGTACATAGCTTTTCCCAGCTTTTCCTTCAAAGGTGACTATAGTAATATTCAGCAATGAGGTATGTAGCACTTTCTCTAGGATGAGTTTGCAAAATTAACTAATTGCTCATATGTGTGCAAAGACCTTATTTCCAAATAAGATCACATTCACAGCTATAGGGATATGGAATTCAACATATCTCAAATCAGCCCATAACACTATTTTTATATCTATTCTTTTATATATATTTGTTTGTTTGTTTGTTTGCAGTTTTTGACCAGGGCCAGGTTTGAACCCGCCACCTCCAGCATACAGGGCCAGTGCCCCACTCCTTTGAGCCACAGGCACTGCCCTCTATTCTTATAATTTTAATTCCATTATTCATATCAGCCAAGAGGTTCCCTCAGCCCTCTGAGGGTTCACTGGAAAATCGACTCACAAAAGGCAGATTAATTGGAAAAAATGCATACAAATTTATTTAATGTATATACACAGCTGCCTTCAGAATCAAGACCCAATTCCCTAGAGGGATGCATCATCTTTCTGTAACCATTTTGAGGTTACAGAAAGAATAGGGGCTTAGACCCTGGCAGGACAGGTTATAAGGGCGGGGAGAAGAGGAATTATGTTGAGAGAAAATAAATGATTACCAGGGAGAATTCAGTAGGCTAGAAGAACTTGCAGTGGTCTGGGACAATGTCAGTTGGGCCTATAGAGTGAACAGCAGTTTGTGACAAAACTCTGTCCATGTTGTTGACAGATTTAAGACTTCCTTCCTTGGATATGGGTTTGAACTGACTCCTCTATCACTGTTCCTATTCAGCATAATACTGGATGTCCTAGTGCCTTGCATAATGAGGCCAGAAAAAGAAATAAACTCAGTGAAGGGATTGGTGGTAATTGTTTTCTTCTTTGGTAGACTTCTATACTCTAGGCAGATAAGAAACTTCAAAGAATTCTATGCTTTGGAGAGGCAGAAAGATGTAGGTAAGTGAGGAGGAGGTCAGAGACACCTGGAGGCTCTGTTCAGGTATATACAAAGCATCACATTTGGGGGTATCAGTTGTTAAGGCCCAACACCTCATAGAATGACTTGTCCTATTATTATTTGGGTTGTTTTTTTAGGGGGGGTTATTTATTTAGACACAAGGTCTCGTTCTGCTGCCTTGGCTAGAGTACAGTGGCATCATTATAGCTCCCTGCAACTTGAACTCATGGGCTCAAGCAACTTTCCTGTATTAGTCTCTAAGTAGCTAGAACTACAGGCATACACAAGCACACTTTTTTTTTTTTTGGTAGAATTAAGTTCTTTCTATGTTATTCAACCTACTCTCAAACTTCTGGCTTCAAATAATCTTCCCGCATTAGCCTCCCGAAGGGCTAGGATTATAGGCATGAGCCACTGTGCCCAGCCTAGAATGACATGTCTTTCCATGTCTTTAGATTAAAAGTGGATTTTGATATACTTGTTCTATTAATTATGGAGAGAGAAATATAGAAATCTCTGACTGTAATTGCAGATTTGTCTATTTCTCATCTTACTTCTATCTTTTTTTTTTTTTTTTTTGCTAATGTAATTTGAAGCTCTTTATTGGGAACGTTAACATTTAGTATTGCTAAGTTTTCTTGATTAATTGATTCCTTTAGTTAAAGATACCCTCTATCACTCTTTGTATTCAGCATAATATTGGATGTCCTAGCTAGCATAATTAGGCAAGAAAAAGAAATAAGTGATATAAGATCAGGAAGAAAAATAAATAGATCTCTCATGGCAGATGATATTACTTTCTACATAGAAAACTTATTTTGTTTTCACAGAAAAATTATTTACAACAGAAAAAAAGCATTGTGCAAGCTTACTAGATAAAAGAGCAATATACAAAAAATCAATTATGCCATTATGTATTGGTAACAGATACTTAGAGAAAGACATTTTAAAAGATACATTTTCAATAGAAAATTTTTAATAGCAGTAAAATATTTGAGATTATTGGAATATATGTGACATAATCATATATATTATATATATATGCACATATATATATGTAAAATTTCTTTTTGAGACAGAGTCTTACTCCGTTTCCCAGGCTAGAGTGCCATGGCATCAGCCTAGCTCACAGCCTCCCTAATAGCTAGGACTACATGTGCTTGCCACCATGCCTGGCTAATTTTTTTTTATTATTATTTTTAGTAGAGAAAGGGATTCACTCTTGTTCAGTCTAGTCTCAAACTCCTGAGCTGAAGAGATCCTCCTGTCTTGGTCACTCAGAGTGCTAGGATTATAGGTATGAGCCACTATGTATAATTTTTTAATCATGGAAGCCCATTGTGGAGAAAATTCTAAAAATTCATTGAAAAACTAAGAAAGATGAATAAATACTTAATGGAAAAATATACTTTGTTTATTGGCTCAGCACTGTAATTATAACATCTCTTTCCAAATTAACCCATAAATTTAATGTTAAGGTTAAGAATATGAGACTGACATGGTGATTTATGCCTGTAATCCCAGTGAATCCAGAGGCTGAGGCAGGAGGATCACTTGAGCTCAGGAACTCAAGGCTGCAATGAACAATGATTGTGCCACTGCACTCTAGCCTCCAGAAACTTCAGACTCACTCAGAATAACTCAAGTAGCATGCAGGGGAAAGTGAGTTCTCACGATACAGCCATTTCATAACTCCAAGGACAGGAACTGAAATGTACAAACAGAAAGAGAAATTTGAGAGCCAAAGCTACTTCCTCAATCACAGTTCTGTCTTATTGTCTGTTTTACCTCAGCCTCTTTTCTCTTAAGAAGTCTGGGTCTGTCTCTCTCTCTCTCCCTTTCCTCCATCTCTTTTCTTCTTTTCTCCTCTCTTTCTCCTTTTATACACACACAATCCCAACTTTCTCTCTTTACTCATTTTGTACCATACTTACCATGGCTGCCCAAATCCTAACTGTATATGATGTAATAAACAATTCTCTCCATCTTTGTAGTTCAACTTATTAAGACAAATAAAGCGATGGTTGTTTTTCAGTGTTCATTTTTATTCTGCTTAGCCTTGGTTAGTGTTGAAAGTGTTATGGGAGGGACAGGCAGTGAGCTTGATATAAAATTTTCCCTTAATTTCCCCAGCACTTCTTCATAATATTATTTTCACCTGTAACTCTTATTCTTTCAACATTTGGTCCTGTGTCACTTTCTCATGAGATAGACTTCACTAATCCTTATATCTAGAGGTCAGGTGTTCCTCTACATGTCATAGCATATGCTAATTTAGAATCAGTCTCTCTATAATGTGATCATTTGCTTTTTTAAAATCTGCTCCGTCATCTGAATTTTGAGGGCAAGGACACAGTAGGCACTCAGTTCATCACCCATATAAGATAAATGAGTAAAGGAAATAAAGAGAAAATTACAGGAGTTTTAGTTGGTGGCTCTTTAAATTCATGCCCCACTTCTGAAAAGCAATTTGGTGACGTGTACCAAGAGCTAAGAAAGTGTTTACAGTCTTACTTGAATTGATTCTAATGTGGAGAGTTTGTTTCATTTAACAAATATTTACTGAATACTTGTTATATCTCTAATACTGCTCTAAATCCTACGGTTTAGACCAACGCAGTGGACCTACCATGATCCTTTTATGACTGTCGTAATGTTGAACCATATAGGCTGCTCTCCATGGTTCTGAATCACATATGCCATTGACACAGCTTAGTTCACAGTCTTGGATGTAATCTTTCCCCAGAGCTGTGAAGCAGAATAAGGAAGAAAAAGAAATGAAGACAGAAGATAGATAATTACAGATGCATAGCCATGTAAAGACTCAAGTAGAAATGGGCCAGGCACAGTAGCTCACACCTATAATCCCAGCACTCTAGAAGGCCAAGGCTGGTGGATTGCCTCAGCTCAGGAGTTTGAGACCAGCCTGAGCAAGAGTGAGACCCAGCCTCTATAAAATAGCTGGGTATTGTGCTGGGTGCCTATAGTCCCAGCTACTTGGGAGGCTGAGACAAAAGGATCACTTGAGCCCAAGAGTTTGAGGTTACTATGAGCTATGACACTCTGGCACTCTACCAAGGGCAACAAAGTGAGACTCTGTCTCAAAAAAGAAAAGAAAAGACTCAAGAAGAAAAATGAAGTTTACTTTAGGATTATTTTCAAATAGTTTCCCCTTAATGACAAATATATGACAACTAGGTCATACACATGCACAAAAGAAACAACTGAAGAAAAATAATTACATAGCAAGCAATGAAAAGCTGTGCTAGACTTAAAAGGAATAAATAAGTTCAGGCATATAAATACCAGAAGATTTAGAAATGTGTTAACTGAAGTGCCACCATCTGTTGAATTATACTGAATTTCTGATGGTAAAATTTTGTGGACAATTAACATGATGATTTACATTTTAAGCTAGCAATCTTAGCAAATTTTAGCATATTTTATCTAGATAAGGAGAGTCTCCTGTTCCCTTGGTTTTCCCCTTAACATTAATAAGGTGACCAGATTTTAACATTGGTAAAGCGGGACACCATTGATTGGGGGGGTTCTTTATTTTGAGACAGGAGCCTCAAGCTGTCCCCCTGGGTAGAGTGCTGTAGCATCTCAGCTCACAGCAACCTCCCACTCCTGGGCTCAAGCAAGTCTCCTGCCTCCGCCTCCCAAGTAGCTGGGACCACAGGCGCCCGCCACAACACCCGGCTATTTTTTGGTTGCAGCAGTCATTGTTGTTTGGCAGCCCGGGCTGGATTCGAACCCGCCACCTTGGGTGTATGTGGCTGGCACCTTAGCCACTTGAGCCACAGCTGCCGAGCCTATAATTCCATTTTTATCAGAGAATAAGACATGTGATTTTAGTTCTTTTAAATGTATTAAGACTTGTTTAATGGCCCAGAAAATAAATGTAGCCTATGTTGGCAAATGTATCAAGTACTCTTGAAAAGGATGTGTTCTGTAGTTGTTGGGTGTAGATGCTGGAATATGGGGGCTGATCCTATCAAGTTACAAGAGATGATTGTGCACATCTTTCCCCAGCTCCCCATTTAGTAATGTCCTGTTGGTACATTGTAATCTGCCATAGTGGGAATATTATACTACAGATAAATCTGCAAAGGCTGTATATTGGAGCTTTTTCTTTCTTTTCTTTTTTTTTACACCCCCTTTCCCCAGCCAGTTTACCTGTATAGAATACTCATCTATCTCTTGATTGTTTTCCTGTGGTCTAGTTGCTGAGAGAGGGATATTAAAATCTCATCCTTTGATAGTGAAAATCTCTCCCTCTCCCTTTTATTCTGTCAAATTTTGTTTCATGTCTTTTGAAATGCTTTTATTGGAAAAATCAACATTTTTTTTTTTTTTGCAGTTTTTGGCAGGGGCTGGGTTTGAACCTGGCACCTCTGGCATATGGGGCTGGCGCCCTATCCCTTTGAGCCACAGGTGCCGCCCGGAAAAATCAACATTTTTTATTGTGTTTTTAGTAAGTTAACATTAATGCTATGAATCGTCCCTCATCATGTCTTACAGTGTTTTGTCTGATCGTTTGGCCTCTTTAGCCTTCTCGTGCTTAGTGTTTGCATGATAATCTTTTCTCATCCACTTGCTTTCAGCCTTATATGTATTTTTTAAATTTAAGTTGTCTCTTTTGTCTATATATCAAGTAGTTTTAATATTTAGTCTCTCAGACCATCTCTACTTTTTTTTATTGAATGATAGCTGTGTACATTAATACCATCTCTACCTTTTGATTGCAGTTTTAGCCCATTAACATTTATTATAATTATTAATAGACTCATTTTAGGCCTGCCATTTTAATGTTTTTTTCCTCTTTAAAACAGTTTGTTTCTGCTCTCTTCCCTTCTTTTGGATTATTTGAAATTTTTTAGAATTCCATTTTAATTTATCTGTTAGTTTTTTAAAATTATACCTCTGTAGTATGTGAGTATGTATATGGTGAGAGAGGTTGCTATGGGGATATAATATGCATTTCCCTTTCTTACTTAGTGCTACTTAGAGCTAATATTGTATGAAATCACAGAAGATGTACAAACATTATACTTTTATGGTTTCATTTATTTACTGCCTACACCCTTTATATTATGTCTACATACATATTAAAACCTATAAGAATTATAAATTTTTGTCTTAAGCCATCCTTTGCATATTAAAGAATTAAGAAAAAGGGGTGGCTCCTGTGGCTCAGTGAGTATGGCGCCAGCCCCAGGTACTAAGGGTGGTGGGTTCGAACTCAGCCCTGGCCACACTGCAAGAAAAAAAACAGCTGGACATTGTGGTGGGCGCCTGTAGTCCCAGCTACTAGGGAGGCTGTGGCGCCACAGCATTCTACTGAGAGCGATAAAGTGAGACTCTGTCTCAAAAAAAAAAAAAAGAAAAAGGATCTTTTACATTTATCTAGTTATTTACTATTTCTAATGTTCTTCATTTCATATATTGTGAGTTTGCTTCAGCCTAAAATGTAGATCTGTATTATGTGAATTCCCATAGTTTACTTTATGTGAAAATATCTTCATTTTTGCCTTCATATTTTTTTGTTTGTTTTGAGACAGAATCTCACTGTGTCACCCTTGGCGGACACAGTGCTGTGCGGTCACAGTTCACAGCAACCTCAAAGTCTTGGGCTTAAGCGATTCTCTTGCATCAGCCTCCCCGTAGCTGGGACTACAGGTGCCTGCCAGAATGCCCAGCTCTTTTTGTTGTTGTTGTTATTGTTGTCATTGTTGTTTAGCAGGCCCTGGCCGGGTTCAAACCCACCAGCCCCAGTGCATGTGGCTGGTACCCTAACCACTGAGCCACAGGTGCTGAGCCATTTTTCTGTTTCTTTTTGTATCAGTGATGTTGGATTGTGCCGTTACCTTATTCTAAGACAAGACTACTGTAAGCCTTCTTTTGGCTCTCTGGTACCTTTAGATAGTTTTTATATTTTTCCAGACATTATACTTATTTGCTAAAAATGTGGTTAGGTACCTTCGTACTAGAAGTAGAACCATGGTTTACAGGCGCTCACTAGCTATTAGGATGAGGATGAACTGGAGGTAGAAAGTGGAAACAAGACATATTTTGTGTTAGCAGGAAATCAATAACTTATGCAAAAGTAGATTAGTCAAAGAATAGTACAAGCATATGATTTAAAGATGTGTACATACCCTCTTGAAAAATGAAGAACTACATCTGGAAACAGTTAAAACTGGTTGCATTATGGAGAGGGAGGGTTGGATCATAGCACTCTGGCTTGGTATTATAAGTTCTTTTGCATTATTTCATCTCTTTAACTTAAATATAACTTAGTAGACAAAAATATTAGTACACAGGAAATCTACTAACCATTTGTTATAATATTTTGTATATCTGAATAATAGTGAAGAGCCCTGCTAATCTGGGAGTGAATGTGGTATTAAACCCTGGGTAGAAACTCTGAAACAGCTTTTAGGGATCTCCTTTCTATTATAATTGTGCCTTTCAATCTATTCTTTATTTTTTCCCCTGAAAATAGTTTTATTAGTTGACAAATATTCCAGTGTTTGAATATAAATTATATAATGTATTTAGCTATTTTTCTCTGTTGGATATTTTCGTTATTTCTATGTTACAAAAAAAATTTTTTTTTAATTTATGGTTAATATGATTAAGTTTCATATGAGGGTACATATGATTAAGTTACATTCTTTGCATTTGTAAGTCCAAAGTCTGAGTTGCAGTTGAATCCTTCACCACCTCTCAACTATTCTGTTAGGTACCATGTGTATGTAGGTGTCAGGGTCCTCCTTAAGGAGATAGGGGATTGGAGAAGGAAGTAACAGAAAAGAGAAAAGGAGTTCTGTGCATTGGACTTTTCTCCACAAAGAACAATTGTTGAGAAAGATTTCTGTAGCTAAAAATTTTTAAGGTCCCCTCCTACCCTTGCCTTCCAGGAGTTACTGTTATTAATGTGTGTAACCTTTTGTCTGCATGTACAAAGGAACCACACTAAAATGGTAAGTTGCTCTTTCCACTGATGGATGTCTTTTTAACATCTTTCCACTTAGCTCTGTGAATATGCCATAGTTTGCTGATTCAAGTGTACCGCAAAGTCTGTAGTGCATGGGACAGTAGTTGGTGGGGTGGTAGTGAAGGCACAGCTATCATTAAATGCACCTGTGCACACTTGAGTACAACCTATTCTTTGTGTTAGCAAGCCATTTAAGGACCATTTGAGGAATCTGCCTTAAGGAAAAATCTTTTGCTATCAAGAAAACGCAGGATCAAACTTACAAAATGAATGAGAGCATTTTACAAGAAAATCTTGGCATCACTTTTGGACTGTTACTTAAAAGTGCGGACATAGTGGCTCAGAGGATGATAATATGTGGAAGAACAAAGACATCCTTAACAAGTGTCATGGTGATCAGCATTGTTAGACTGTGTAACATTTTAGCAGTATCTTAGCCAGTTTATTTACTTGTACTTACAAGACTGTTATGCTAAATTTGTTGAAGTCTGAAACAAGTAATCTGTTAGTAAGTAAAAGTAAAAGCTCTATCTGCTAAGAATGCATTATATCATTTTAGTTAGCAGAATTTTCTTAGTGATACTTAAAAGTAATAGTATCATGATAGCTGAAATTTGGCAAATATATTTTAGTCATTTTAACCACTGTATATCCAAGACATTGTTAAAAGCTGCATACTATATCCTAAGATAGATACAATAATGGATTTAATTAATTCCATTTGACAAATATTACAGGATTGTTGCTGTTCAGAGCAATGCTGTGTTAGTTTGCTAGCTAAGTATTTGTGTACTTAACACTATCTCTTCCCTGTGATAAATGCTTATGAACATAACTGCTGTATCAAAAGCAGTACAGTTGAAGCCTTGTGAATATTTTCAAATTTTACTCCAGAAACAATAGTGTGTGCTCTGAGTACCATTGTGTGGAAGTTCCCATTTTCTGCACCTTAGCTATCATTGAGTTTAATCAAGTTTAATCGTTTCTTTCTTTCTTTTTTTTTTTTGAGACAGAGCCTCAAGCTGTCCCCCTGGGTAGAGTGCCGTGGCATTACAGCTCATAGCAACCTCCAACTCCTGGGCTCAAGCGAGTCTCCTGTCTCAGCCTCTCAAGTAGCTGGGACCACAGGCGCCCGCCACAACGCCCGGCTATTTTTTGGTTGCAGCCGTCATTGTTGTTTGGCGGGTCCGGGCTGGGGATTC
>CAUYQS010095316.1:0-116885 GCA_963574585.1 Otolemur crassicaudatus
CTTTATTAGGTATATATCCAGAAGACCAAAAATCACAATACAACAAAGATATTTGTATCCGAATGTTTATTGCAGCCCAATTCTTGCTGCTTTTAGTATTCTCTTTTTGTCTTTGGCCTTTGAGAGGTTGATTATTATAAGTTTTGTGGTAGTCCTATTAAAATCAAATCTCACTGGTGTTCTCTGATCTATACCTGGATGTTTATATGTTTCCAAAGTTTTGAAAAATTTTCTGTTGTTATTTTTATAAATGAGGTCTCTATTCTTTAGTCTTAACTCTTCCTTGAATATGAATAATTCTTGTGTATGGTCTTTTATGGTAATTTTCTGTATCTTGTAAGTGATCTGTGTTCCTTTTCATTCTTTATTCCCTGCTATCTGTGTAATTTCACATAGCCTATGTGCTATCTCACTGATTCTTTCCTCTGATCCATTGGGTTAAGAGCCTCAAATGAATTTTTCAGTTCAGAAAATGTATTTCTCAGTTCAAATATTTAAAAAAAATTTTAATTCCTTTATTAAATTTCTCTGAATTCTTTTTAGGGGGTTATACTGGAATCTCTGAGTCTCCTTAATGCTATTAATTTGAATTAGTGCTCAGAGAGATCACCTATCACCACCTCATTAGGGTCAGTCACTTGTTTCTTTCTTTGTCCATTTGTGGAGGTCATGGTTGCCTTTTTGCTCTTCTTCCTTGTGAATGTATATCTATGTATATCTATGTTTTTGCATTAAGTAATTATTTAGTTAAGTCTTCTCTCTTTTTCTTAGGTTTGTATTGGTTACATTTTCTTAGAGAATTTTTGTAACTGAATTTCTTATATTTTTCTGCTAGGTCATGCTTCCTTTTCAGTACTAGGTAGTGACATAAAGTTGGAATTTCCTTGGCATTAGCAAATGTTAATAATGGTGCCCATCTAGGATGGGGGATGTCCCAAAGGACTTGGTTGGCTAGGTGTTCATGTTCAGGAGACCTATGGAACATACTTTCTTCACAGTAGTTGGCATCTCCTTTGGCTAAGTTACAAAGAAAAATCTACAGGGCTTTGGATGTTAGTGACACTTCCTGTCTTTGTTTCTGGACATATCTTCAGGAATTTGTCTTCCTTTAAGCACTCATGATGCTTCCTATGCATTGAGGCACAGACAGGCCTGCCAAAGAATCCAAGATGTTGCAGGAACTGGTAGTTCACCCTAATATAACTTTTTCCAGTGTACTAACTGTGATTTGAGACGAATTTTCTGTGTGTTTAGTGTTGGACAGATTTGGGTGAGTGTAAAAAGAAAATCAGAATCTCAGGGCAACTTTCTACCCTTCTGTTGCAAAAGAGAAGGTAAAAGCCTCAGGCAACTATGAAGAACTTTCCCTACAGATCATTCATTAAGCCTTGCTGACTTCCATAAGTAAGGACAAGGAAATTGTAACTATGTGTAGCACTTAAAACTAAAGCCTGTTCCAATCAACGCGAATGATGAATTATAAGTAACATGTGACAGAATTGGGGACACATGGAATCAGACATTATTTCACCTACCTTTGGACATCTACATAATTGATCTTTCCTTTATTCCCTTTTTCTCTCCTACCATTCCTTAAATTGTGTGTAAAATGTAGATTTCCTGGGTGTCCCAATAATTTAGAAAAATTGGCTTATCAAATCCCCCTTTACGTTTCTCTCCTAATTCCTCTAAATCCTGAAGTTTCTTATTCTCCTTCAGTAAAATTGACACATTGTGTCTACAGTTCATATTTTTCCAGGTTGTGTCAGCTTTGACTTAATAAATACCCATGGATTGAGAATTTTTTTCTTGCCTTGGTCATTTACTTGGGTCAACAATGGATATAAAAATCTGAGTGATTTTTGTTGTAATGTGATTTTTGGTTTTCTGAATATGTAAGAAAAAGTATCCAATGTACACAGCCCTATTTTGAAACTAATTTATAGCTTTCATAGGAATGTCATAACCTAATTATAGCCTTAAATATGGGGAGGGGGAGGGATGGGGGAGGGGTGGATGGATGGAGGGAGGGTAATTGGAGGGGTTACCTGTATGGTTTATCCTACAAGTGTACAAGTGAATCTTTCTAAAAGCTGAGTATGAATGTCTTAACTCAATAACTAAGAAAATGACATGAAGGCTACTTAACCAGTTTGATGAGAGTATTTCAAAATGTATACGAAAACACCACACTGTACCCCATGATTGCATTAATGTGCACAGCTATGATTTAATAAAAAATCTTTTAAAAACATCTGAGTGATTGTGAAGGCATAGGACATTATTGTACACTAGCGTGAACTTTACAAACACTGTACATATTGGCTATACTACATTTACAAAAACATGAATTCTTCAATAATAAATTAAACTTAGCTTACTTCAACTTTTAAACTTTTACTTTGTAAATTTTTAATCTTTTAGCTCTTTTGTATTAACAATTAGTTTGAAACACAAACACATGGTATATCTATAAAAACATTTTCTTCCTTTACGTCCTTACTTTGTAAGCTTTTTATAGATTTTATTTACTTATTCATTCATTTTACTTTTTAAATTTTTTCATAAAAACTATTTCTAAGCACACACATTTGCCTAGGTCTACACAGAGGCAGAATCATCAATATTGTTGTCTTCCACTTCTACATCCTATCTTATAGGAAGCTACTCAGAGGCAATAATACTCATGGAGCTGTACTCACCTATGATAATAAAACTTTCTTCTTGGGCAGTGCGTGTGGTTCAGTGAGTAGGACGCCAGCCCCATATACTAAGAGTGGCAGGTTCAAACCCAGCCCCAGCCAAACTGCAACAAAAAAATAGCTGGGCATTGCAGCAGGCACCTATAGTCCCAGCTACTCAGGAGGCTGAGGCAAGAGAATTGCCTAAGCCCAAGAGTTGGAGTTTGCTGTGAGCTGTGATTTTAAAGCACTCTACAGAGGGCAACAAAGTGAAATTGTCTCAAAAAAAAAATAACTTTTTTCCTTGAAAAGCCCCTGAAGGACATACCCAAGGCTGTTTTACAGTAATTTTTTTTTCTAATAAGTAGAAGTACATGTAAAATAACAATAGAGTATATATTAGACCAAATGTATATACAAATAACATAGCTATTTATTATCAAGTATTATGTATTGTGTATAATTGTATGTGCTATGCTTTTAGCAGTGAAGAAGGTTTGTTTGCACCAACATAACAGAAATCATATGACCAATGTATTGTTCTATGAAATTAAAACACTATAATAGGTGATAGAAGTTTTCAGCTCCATTATAATCTTATGCAGCCACTCTTATATATGAAGTCTATTTTTGACCAAAACATAATTTATGTGGTGCATCACTATATGTAGAAAACCCTAAAGGTTGCACTGAAAACTGTAATAATTAATAAATGGTCTTCATAAAGTTACGAAATAAAATATCAACATAGAAAATCAGTTGAACACTAACTTATACATTAGCAATGAAGCATCTGAAAAATCTATACACTAACAATAAACTGAAAAAAATTATGAAAATAATACATTTCCAGTAACATCAGAAAACTATATAAGAATAAATATAACCTCAAAATGTGAAATATCTGTACAATAAAAACTATAAAACATTAGTGAAAGAAATTGAAATGCATAAATTAATTAAAACATAGCCTATGTTCATGAATTGGAAGAATTAATGTTATTCTTACTACTCAATGTGACCTATAGATTCAATGAAATTCCTATAAAAATTCTGATGGCATTTTTACTGAACTAAAACAATTATATTAACATTATGTGAAGTCACAAATGACTACAGATATCCAAATAAATACTGGACAAGAACTAATCTGGAGTTATACATTTCCTAATTTCAAATTATATTCTAAAGCTACAATATAAAAAATAGTACTGTATCCATATGCACATAGACACATAGACCAACAGAAGAGAATAAAGAACCCAGAAACAAACCCATGAATATGTAGTCAATTGATTTTCATCACAGACACCAAGAATACACAGTGGAGATAAGATAGTCTCTTTAGTAAATGATGGTAGGAAAATGGATATCCCCATGCAAAAATTGAAGTTAGGTCCTTATCTTACATTACACATGAAAATCAATTCAAAATGGATTAATGACTGCATGTAAGATCTGAACCTGAAAACTCTTAGAAGAAAATATAAGGAAAAATCTCCTTTACATTAATTATGGCAGTGAATTTTGGGGTATGGCATCAAAATCATAGTCAAGCAAAGTAAAACTAAACAAGTGTAAATACATCAAAAGAAGATGATTCTCTATAGTATAGGAAATAATCAACAAAATGATAACCTGTAAAATGGGAGAAAATACTTGCAAACTGTATATCTGATAAGGGCTTAATATTTAAAACACATAAGAAAATCATACATCTCAATAGCAAAAAACAAAACAACAAATAATCTGAATAAAAATTGGGGAAAATATCTAATACATTTTTCCAAAGAAGACATACAAATGGCCTACCCACAGGTACATGATAGGGTGCTCAACATCACTTAATCATCAGGAGAATGCAAATTGAAACCACAATGTACTATCACCTATGCCTTTTAGGCATTTTAGGCTGATATTACTAAAAAAAAAGTGTTAACATCTACATAACAAGTGTTGATGAGGATGTGAAGAAAACAAAAAACCTTGTACATGTGAGAATGTAAATGGTGAAGTCATTTTGGAAAACACTATGGGTATTATTCACAAAATTAAAAATAGAAAACTACCATATGATCCAGCAGTACTTTGGGGTAGTTATCCTAAGGAATTTAAATTAGGATTTTGAAAAAAATGCCTGCATTTCTGTATTCTTCACAGCATTATTCAGAATAGTCACAATGTGGGAACAACCCAAATGACCATTGACAGATAAATGGATAATAAAAATGGAATATCATTTTGACTTAAAAATGAGGGAAGTACTGTTTTTTGTGATAATATGTATGGATCTGGAGGGCATTATGCTATGTGAAATAAGCCAGACACAGAAAGAAAAATACTATGCAATCTTGTTACTTATCCATGGAATCCAAAATAGTTGATCAAATGGAAGCAGACTGTAGAATGGTGGTTGCTAGGGGAAAATAGGTAAAGAATAATTAAAGGGTACAACGTTTCACTTACAAAAGATAAATAAGTTCTGAAGGTCTGCTATACAGAATAGTACCTATAGTTAACAATATTGTACAACAAAAAAAGAGTACAGATCTTTCATTAACTGTTCTTACCACAAAACACCACAAATATAATGAGTAGTAATAATAGTGGCAGGAGGAATCTCTGAAAGGTGACAGATATCTTCATGGCTTTTATGGTGGTGATGGTTTCATGTCTGTAGGAGTCATCTTCAAACTCATCAATCAAATTGCATACTTTAAATATGTACAGCTTTTTTTCATGTCGATCATGCCCTAGTTAAGTGTTTTTAAAAATAAAGAGAAAGAATTTAGGTAGTTTATGGAATTACAGGGAAGGCTAGAGAAACAAACATGAGGCTAATTGTTCACAATTAATTCCTAAGGATGCACCACGGAACTGCTACTACTCCTCATGCAAACTCAGATATTATCTTTGCAAACAAAATAGATACCCTGCTAAACATTTTTCTCATCTTTTTTACTTCTTGGTCAGTCTTTCATGGATGCATCTGAATGGCAAAAGTCAGGTCACATGTATGGAGACAATTGCAGAGGAAGGTAGGAAAGCTGATTTTCTGATTCCAGCTTAGGAAAGGATGCCTTACACTGTTGCTAAGTCTCTTTATATTTGCCTATTCTGGAAATTTAATGTGATGAATAGAATCATACAATATGTAATGTTTTGTGACTAGCATCTTTTATTTGGCATAATGTTTTCAAGGTTTATCCAAATTGTAGCATGTATTAGTACTTCATTCTGTTTTATGACTGCATAATATCCCATTATATATCACATACATATCGACTTTTAAGTAGATGGACTTTTGATTTGTTTCTACTTTTCAGCCATTAAGAATAATGTAGTTATTAACATTCACATATGAGTTTTGTGTGTGTAGGTGTTTTCATCTCTCTTGGGTATATATCTAGTGTCACTCTGCTCCTAGGAATAAAATGGTGCGGGGATGGCATGAAAAGTAAACTCTTACACTCAGTTATTTTCAAATAAATAACTGATGAGGCTTGGAGAGGCAAGCAGTTTCATATGCCAAGCAGTAGCAAGAAAGTGCTGACCTGACAAAAACCTCAAGGGTCTTTTATTAAACCAGGAAAAATCCATATGTACAAGATATATGAAAAAGGAAACAAAGATGTTTTACAATGTCAGTGAATTGAGGAAACAATGGAAAGAAGGACAGAAGAGATTATCATAAGATTATAAAGTGAATTGGGTGGCACCTGTGGCTCAAGGAGTAGGGCGCCAGCCCCACATACCCAGGGTGGCAGGTTCAAGCCTGGTCCTGGCCAGAACTACAAAAAAAAAAAAAAAATTATAAAGTGAAAAAAAAAACAATGGTTACAGTGCCTGGTGGGTAAGGGTAAATTTCAACTTCCCTGTTTTATGCGGCTAATCTATATCTTAATCCTTAAGCAATTTGAACCTTTGAGCCTTCTCCAGCACAGTGACCCATACATGTATATCTAAACTGCTTAACACTCCTGACCCCCAGCAGTGTCCTACAGGTACTGTGTTCAGGACAGGATGGGAGTTGAGCAATCTGTGCTGTTGCCAGCAGATAGATCCTCAGGAATGTCAGCTTACAGTAAACCCTAACACACAATCTAGAAGTGAAATTGCTAGGTTATATTATTAACCTATGTTTAACATTTTGAGATACTGTCAAACTATATTCCAAAGTACCTGTACCATTTTACGTTCCCACCAACAGTTAATGAGAAATTCAGTTTTTCTTTGGCTTCACTAAAACATGTTATTGTCTGTCTTTTTTATTCTAGTCATCTTACTGAGTGTGCATGTCACTCACATGTCAATTGTTTTTAATTTGCATTAAATAATAGCTAGTGATAATTTATTTTTCATTTCTATGGACATTTGTATATGTTATTTCAAGAAATGTTTATATCTTTTGAATATCTTTTAATTAGGTTATCTGCCTTTTTCTATAACAGAGTGGTAATAGCTTTTTTTTTTTAATATATTCTGAATACAAGTTCTAAGTACTTTATCAGATATGATTTCCAAATACTTATATTGTGTTGGTTTCCTTTTTACTTTGTTGATAGTGTCCATTGATGGACAAAAGGTTTTGATGATGTCTAGTTTACCAATTTTTTCTTCACTGTTGTCTAAAAAAATCTGCTACTCTAAGGTCATGCTGATTTTTACTATGTTTTCTTCTAAGAGTTTTATAATTTTTGTTATTACATGTAGACCCATGATACATTTTGATTTGAATTTTGTATATGGTGTAAGGAAAGGGGTACAACTTCATTCTTTTTTAGGAGGGGTATAATTGTTATTTATTATAGTTTCATTTGTTGATTTATTTTGATTAAAAGTTTTATTACTAATACAAATATTTTTATACCTTTATGAGGTATGTGTGGCATTTTGTTACATGTGTAATGTGTAATTATCAAATCAGTGTATTTAGGATATTCATCAACTTGATCTTTTATCATTTATATGTGTTAGGAACATTGCAAATCCACTCTTCTAGGTATTTTCAAATATACAATGTATATATTATCTTTTATCTGTAGTCACCCTTCTCAGCTATTGAACAGTACAACTATTTATCATATCTCTATGGAGTTTGAGCACATTAACTGATCACTCTTCATCCCTTTCCCTCACCCCACATACATCCTTCACAGGCTCTGTTAACTATTATTCTACTCTCTATCTCCAGGCAATTAACTCTTGTAGCTTCTATATATGAGTGAGACCATACGGTATTTGTATTTCTGTGCTTGGAGTTTTTCATTTAACATAATGACCTCCATCCAAACCCATTCATGTTGCTGCAAATAACAGTATTTCATTCTTTTTAAAGACCAAATGTGTAAGTTGGGTTCAGAAATATTTAATATTGTAATACCTCCTTGTTGCAGTCTTCCTTTGACCAAAATGAAGTGTTCATCTTTGTTTTTCTTAACTTTGTTGACTTCAAATCCATTTGTAGCTGAGAATAAGATTGCAACCACTCCTTTATTCTGATTTCTATTTGCTTGAAATACTGTTTTCCATCCCTTAACTTGAGTCTTGATTTGTCCTTCAAGTCTAGGGGTTTGTCCTGGAGATAGCACATAGATGGCTCGTGCTTTTTTCTTCAATCAGCCAGCTTGTGCCCCTTCACCGGGGAATTCAATCCATTGACATTTATTGAGAGAAGTGATAAGTATAGTGGAATTATATTCATATTATTTTGTGAAAGTCTATTGTGTAGTTTTATCTTTTGCTCCAACTTGGAATCTAAGTTGTGACTTTTAGCTTCTGGGTATTTAGTTTGCTTTGATGTTTGATGTTGAGAATAGGTATAAGTATTCCCTGTAGAGCGGATTTTGTTGTGGCAAATATTCTCAGTGTTGTATATCTGCACAAGATTTGGTTTCTCCATCAATTTTGAATCTTAATTTAGACTGATACAGAATTCTGGGATGAAAATTGTTTTTTTTAAGAATGTTAAAGGTGGATGATTATTCTCTTCTGGCTTGGAAGATTCAGTTGAGAAGTTTCCTGTCATCCTAATGGCTCTCCCTCAGTAGGTCATTTGGAGCTTACTCCTGGCTACTTCCAAGATTTTCTCTTTCATCTTGACTTTGGACAGGTTCATTATAATGTGTCTTGGATAAGCTCTATTTGAGTCGAGATGACCTAAGTTTTGATAACTATCTAAAAGGAGTGTTTTGAAATCTTTAGTAAAACTTGGGAAGTTTTCATTTATGGTAATCTTCAGTACGGCTTCCATTTCTTTGGGACAATCTTCTTCCCCTCACAGATCACTATTATTCATATGTTTGTATGCTTCATGTAGTGTCATAGTTCTCCAAGTGACTATTCTGCTTTCTCACTCTTCTTTTCTGTCTCTTTAACTACCTGAGTTAATTCAGAAACTTTATCTTCTAGCTGTGAGGTTCTTTCTTCTCCACAGTCTAATCTATTTGTGATACTTTCTAGTGCATCTTTACATTCTCTGATTGTCTTTTTCATTGCCTTAAGCTTCACCATATCTTTCTTATATTCTATATATCCTTTGTCCACCTTTTGGTTCATTCTTTTCATTTACTTTTGGTTTTTCATGTTGCCCTAATTTTTTTGTTACTTCCTCCTCATGTGTTCTTTCTTCTTGTTCACTTCTTTGACCTCCTTTTTCCTTACCACTTCCTCCTTTGCTTCAAATTACCTTGTCTCAGAGCTCCAGTGTTGAAGTGTCCTCTTGGTATAAGGTCAAAAGTACAACAGTAAAGGGTGAGCAGAGAAATACAAGAGGAACAGAAAGAAAGATGGAAAAAGAAGAAAAGAGAAAAAGAAAAGTAAAGAAAAAAGGAAGGAGGGAGCAAGAAAATAATTGAGGAACAGGTGACAAGGTAGACAGAAAAAGGGAATGAGAGTGATAGAAGAAATGGTATTGATCAGCATGGTGCTAAGGCCATGCTTGTAACTGAAGGATTTTTAGGGACTGGGCTGGGTGGGTGCCTTGAAATCAAGAGTTCCTTATTAACCAGAGCAAAGCCAGACTCTTCCTTTGTCAAAAAAAGGAAGAGAAAAATTAAAAAGATCAAAAATAAGGGAAAATTAAATAAAAATTCAAAAAATAGAAAACTTCTGCATTGAGGTCTGGCCAGTACTGTTGTCCAAGGGGCAGTGGTAGAAGAGCTCCTAAGACCATGATCACTTGATCTCCATGAGCCAGACTACTACTGTGACCTCCCTGCCAGACCCCACCTGTGCCACCCTACCTGTCAGTAAAAAAAAAAGTGAAAAAATTAATAAAATTAGACTAGATATAATTAAAAATACAATTGTATGAAATAAAGGAGAGAGACTAATGTCAAAAAAGGAATATCAAAAACAGGATGGGATATTTTAGCTATGTCACAAGGAATTTATTTAGGAAAGATAAGAAAAGTGAAGAGTGTCTATGAAAAGAGAGAATGGAGAAGAGTGAAATAGAGAGAATAAATGAGGTTATAATAATGTACCCCAAAATATAGGAGCTCTTGATGACAGTAAAAATGGAAGTTAAGTGTAGAACCAACCAAATTATCAAAAACAAAACACAACCAAACAGAAAAAGCTCAAATCACCAAAAACAGCTACAACCTCAGCAACAAGGAAAAGAAGAAAAAACAACAAATATATGTATCCACCAATTTTATATACAAAAAAATGTATAATATATAATAATATATATATTATATATAATATAATATGCAATAATGAGAATATAATATATAGTAATATATATAATATATATATATAATATATAATATAATATAATATATATGGTATATATACTATATTATATATATGTGTGTGTATGTGTTGCCGGGACACCAGGTGACACTGTGGTTTTATAGGGAATGGAAAAGGCAGCTGGCAACCTCTCTCTCTCATTCCCAGGCATGGTCCTTGTTTCTAATTTAGTTGCCCTCAGTGATTGCCTGATTGCTTCCTCAGCATTTAGAACCCTCAGGATTGGGATCATAAAGCTCTCCAGAATCCTTCAGAGGCAGGTGTCACAGTGCCCCCTAACAACAGTTCCCATGGGGTGCTGGAGCCACTGAGCTTATCCCAAGAGTGGAGTTTGGATCCTGGCAAGTAGAATAAAGGCAGCTGTGTTTTAGGCTCCTGCTAAGAGGTTTACCCTCATGACTTTCTCTTGACCTTATCCAAAAGCCGGCCCCTTGGCAGTTGGGACCTTCTCAGTATGACCACTCCCCTAGCCACCAAACCAATGGCATGTCTACTCCAACCGGTACTCAAATCTGGCTGCTGTATACTGTTCATGCATGCCTACTCTTCCAAGCTTTCCCCTTAGTGTGGAGTTTCCCCTGAGAGCTGAAAACTGGAAAGGCTTACTCATATCCCCATACCTTCATGGGTGGGCCGGTTTGTCCTGCTGGCTTCCAATCTCTTACTATTGAAGGAGATTTCCACTGCTCCGGATCACATGCTGTCTCCTGGACACCACCACCTCACTGCACCCTTAGCTACAATTCTGGGTAAGGTCCCCACGCCAGGTATGGCTCGGTTCTCTTTGTCCCCCCCCCCCCCCCCGTCATACTAGAAGAGGTCAGCTAAATAATCCTTCTGGTCCTCCATCTTGCTCCACCCTTTCAATTCCATATGAATTTTTTTTTTTTTTTTGTAATTAGCTTGTTTGAACTTTTTTTGTACTTAGCTTGTCAATTGTTGCACAAAAGCCATTTGGGGTTTTCAGCAGGATTTAGTTAGCCTAGATATCAATTTGGAGTGTATTGACATAAATTCATAACCACAGAATGTCTTTTATTTATTTAGATTTTCTTTAATTCCTTTCAAAAATATTTTGTGTTTTCAATGCATGAGGCTTGTACCTTTTTATTTCTAAATACTTCTTATATTTATTTCTAAATACTTCTTTTGATTGATTTCTAAATACTTCTTATTCTTTTTTGGCCACCCCTTCAATTTTATAAATTGAATTGTTTCCTTAATTTCAGATTCTGAGGGCTAATTGCTAAACATAGGGATATAGATAATTTTCTATAATTATTTAATGTCATGGAATCTTGGAGAATTTATTTATTTGCTCTAATAAGTTTATAATGGATTAGTTTTTTTTTTCTATACAAGTTCATGTCATCTGCAAATAAAGATTTATTTTATTTCTTCTCTTACAATATGGATATTTTAAATTCTCTTTCTTGCCTAAGTACTATATCTAGAATCTCCAGTACAAAGGTGAATAGAAGTGGTGAGAGTAGACATCCTTGTCTTGTTTCTAATCTTAGGAGAAAAGTATTGAGAATTTCAACCTTAAGTATGATTTTAACCGAGACTTTTTAATAGATATCTTCTATCAATTAAGGAATTCTCTCTTTTCCTAATTGGTTGTGTTTTTATCATGAAAGTATGTTGGATTTTTGTCAGATATTCTTTCTACACCTATTGATATGATAATGTGGGCTTTTATCATTTAATCATTAATATTGTATATTACATTGATTAAATTAGAGATATTAAATGTTGTATTCCTAGAATAAATGCCACTTTGTTGTACATTTACATGTATTGATGGATTAAAATTGCTATTTTGTTGTTGAGGATAAAATGGGCTAATAGCTTTACCTTACTTGGAAGAACTACTGAATAACTAGACTTTTAGTTTAGGAAATTTTAGTGATAACTTGAAAGAGATTGTAGAGTTCCTAAAAAGATGACATTTAGAATAGTAAGAATACTAGCCTATTATGCCTTTACCAGTTATGTGATTAATATTCCTGTGAGTTAGATGAGGCTAAACTTGACTGTCAGCAATTATATAGCCTTATGGTTAAACCCAAGACTGACTTTGTGGTTTTGATATTTTATTCTCTTTTGAAAATATTGACTATACACTCTTTTTGGAATATTGTGTACTCATTGTACCACAATAATATGGATTTATCATTCCTCTTCTGGATATTCTCTATTATTTTCCTTTTTGAGTTATTCTTTTTTGGCCACCCCTTTTATTTTAGTATGTTCATCCATGTATATCTTCTCATATCATAAACACATTTTTGGAGATGTTATGCACTCTTGTTGCTTGAATTATTGATGTAATCTATATTACTGAATATATATCCCATTCCATCTTTATCCTTTGAAAACTTCTAATGTGTATGCATGTCTGTATGTTTATATGTGTAGGATGTTGCATAGGCATTTTAAATTTATATCCCATCATTTTCTGTGAACTCTCAACCTCTTCCATTTTTTTTCCTCTACCACCACAGCAAACTGGTTTACTATTTAAATAATTTCTCAAATATGTATGCTTATTGTAATTCTTTAGTCCCTCCATTACCAAATATCAATGTGATTACTTTCTAAATAAGCTCTCATATTTATTCATTTTCCCTTTCACTTCCATTATTATCTTCACATCTACATATGACTTTTATTTTGGTCATACAGTAAAATTATAAGTGGTTTTCCTAAGCAATTCAATCTACACATATTGTGTGGAAAGATTTTTCTTCAGTGAAAATAAGACTATGGCACACTTCTGTTATTAGGATAAAAGATAAAATTCTTTACAGAGCTTTCAGATCCATGCAATATTTTGCTCAGTTTACTTTATTATTTGCATTGTCTATTTTCATATTGTTTAATGTATACTCCAGTAAATTTATTGAATGAATGAATGGAATTTTAGTTTTAATTCAAATAATTAATATTAAATAGGAAAATTATAGGAGCCATGGGTAAATCACTTATTATGTTCAGTAGTAAAATGGACATAATACCTTTATGTACTTTGTGTGATGCATATATAATAAGATATATTAGGTCTTTGAAAATACAGGCACCCAAAAAATGTTATGTATTTTGCTACCCTTAGTTGTTGTAATATTGATATGGTAGTAATTATAATAACATTAGTGAAACTTTACTCAAAATTGATCTGTGTTTGATGTTTATAATTTTAGAGTTGAGCTCTAGTTATTCCCTTTATAACAATGTAGTCATGGAGAATAAGTATTTCTGAACTTTTCTTGTTTGTAAAATGGGGATACAAACATTTTCATAAATAATTTTAGTAATATTTCTATGAATATTTAATAGAACATTACATATTACATTATTTCATAAACTCTAAATTGCTATGTAATTTTAATTTGATTTGGTTTAATTTAATTATAATTTCAATACAAAAAAGTTTAAAATATGTTTTATTATTTAGTCTCAGAAATTACATATACCATCTATCATTTCCAATTTTGTGGCCTTTTATGAGGTGATGTTTATGTCAACAGTATCATAACCAGCATCATTAAATAATGGAATTTATTTAATATTTACTGTATTCCAGACCTTGTGCCATCTACTAAGGATATCTACTGAATCCTTATGGGGTACAGAACAATTAATTTATAGAGTGCATAGAATATTTTAATGGGCATAACTCTCAGTGAGGAAAATATGGAATGAAATATGAATATAGAATTATGGTTTTCTAAAAAGTATCAATTACAATATTTTATTATTGTTCACACATTAGCACAAATTCTTATACAGATAAAACATTATAATTATCATACACCTGTTAGCATGGCTGAGTTTCTGATTTCAGTCAAATGGGGAAAGTTTTAGTTTGGGTGATAGAAGGGATCGAAAGCCTCCAACAATTTTATTCCTGATATTCCTTTATTGAAGTACATTTCATTTGATTAGTGCTCTCTGTATCATTGTTTTCTGATGAACTGGTGTCTGCTGAGGATGATGTTTGGTAATAACTGAACATATCTGATCTTGGGATAAGAAATTTTTTTTTTGAGACAGAGTCTCACTTTGTCACCATTGGTAGAGTGCTGTGGCATCACAGCTCACAGCAACTTCCAGCTCTTGGGCTTAGGCGATTCTCTTGCCTCAGCCTCCTGAGTAGCTTTGACTACAGGTATCTGCCACAATGCCCTGCTATCTTTTTGTTGCAGTTTGGTCAGAACCCACCACTCTCACTATATGGGGCTGGCGACTACTCACTAAGAGACAAGCACCACCAGGATAAGAATATTTAAATCATCTTTCCTCATTTAGATACCCTTGATTTCCTTCTCTTGTCTGATTGTTCCAGCTGAAAGTTCCAGTACTGTTAAATCAAAGTGGTAATAGTGGTATCATTTTCTGTTTCTGGTTTTATTGGGAATGCTTTCAATTTTTCCTGATTCAGTATGGTAATATCTATGTGTTTGTCATATATGGTTTTATATAATTTTGAGGTAAGTTCCATCTATGCCTATTTTCTTAAGCATTCTTAACATTTAAAAGGTGCTGAATTTGTTAAATGCTTTTTCTTTGTCTATTGAAAGGAAAACATGGTCTATGTTTTTGTTTCTATTTATGTACTGAATTACATTTGCATATGTTGAACCATCCTTGAATCTCTGGCATGAAGCCCATTTGGTCAAGTGGATTATTTTTTGTTGTGCAGCTGAATTTGGTTTGCTAAGATTTTACTGAAAATTTGAGACCCCTGGAGTTAATAAATAAATTCAGCAAAGTCTCAAGTTACAAATTAGTGATACACAAATCAGTAGCATTCATATATGCCAAAAAAAGTCAAGCTTAAAATCAAATCCAAGTCTCAATAACTTTCACAATAGAACAGAAGCTTTTCAAAGGAAGATAGACTAATGACCAATAAACATATGAAAAGTTATCAACATCTCTAATCATCAAGGAAATGCAAATAAAAACCATAATAAGATATTACATAACTCCAGTGAGAATGGCTGGACTTTGTCAAAAATTCCCCAAACAATAGATGCTGGCATGGGTGCAGAGAGAAAGAAACACTTATACACTGTTGGTAGGACAGCAAACTAATACAACCACTGTGAAATATAGTATAGAGTTACCTCCAAGATCTAAAAGTAAACCCACCATTTAATCTAGCAATCCCTCTACTAGGTATGTACTCAAAGGAAAAAAGATATTTTATTAAAAAAATCACCCACACTCAAATACTTATGCTAGCACAAGTCACAATTACAAAGAAATGGAAACAACCAAAGTGCTTGTTAATACATGAGTGGATTAACAAAATGTTGTATAACTTATTACTTTGAATCAAACTTCATTACAACAATTAATGTAACCAAAATATTTATAACCTCATAATATTTTAAAAGAATATTTTAATCAATAAATGTTCCATAAGACCAGTTCTTCTTGCTTAGGTGAAAAACAAACAAACAAACCTGATTATTCATTTATTTTGGAGAAATAGAGCTACCTTTGTTTGACTGATATGCTAGAGACCCAGGAATTGTGACCATCTTATGAATTTCACAAGACCACTTATGGTTTTGTTAAGAAATTCAAAGCTAATAAGACCAGGGAGAAAAAAGTAATAAGTTAATTGATGACTCTATACTGAACCTCAGAGTCAAAGTATTCTATAATAGTCATACTCTTATTTGACAATATGAATGTTACTTTCTTTGCATTACTATTATTATTATTGCTCAACATTTTGTTGCAGCAGTCGTCTGATTTCTTTTCTGAATGTATTTATCTTCATTCATTCTTTACAAGGTTTTTGTTTCTAGTCCTTATCTTTAACATTGTTATTGTTGGTAAATTTTAAGCCTTTTTAATTCTGTGAAGGCAAAGAGTAGAAACCTAATAATCACATGTATATGTAAAAATAAAAAAAATAAAAATTAAAAAAAAATAAAAATAAGACCAGGGAGCATCCTGCAAACCCACTTTGATTTTTGGCCTACTAAAAATTTAGGGAAACATCTTTATAAAAAATACTATATTTTCTCAAGCTAAAATCCTGAAGACTGGAACATGCAGTGCTAAATATGATACCAGTATTTGAGGAAGAAATTATAAAATAGAGGATACTAAATGAAATCTATATGTAATTTGTAATAGGCAGTCTTATTTCAGAAAAAATTTGAACTATAAAAAAATGTGCATTTGGATAGGGAGAAGGTACAGTAATTTAGTGAGGAAAGATTTTTATTGATTCACAATAAACCATCCTAAAACTTAGCATCTTAAAAGAATATCCATTCATTATTTCCAGTTCTGTGATGTGGCACTTTGGGCTCACATCACCAGAGGCAGCACTTCTTAGGCATCAACTTGGCTCAATGCTGAATTTGAGCCTTAGCTGGGGTAGGGTAGCTGAAATGGCTGACTGCGTCCTCACTCTACATGCTCTCTCCAGCTCTAGTTCTCGCTTTTTTACATGCCAGCAGATTTCCAAGTAGCAAGAGAAGAATGCTTCACTACACAAAGACTTTTCAAAACCTCTCTGTGTATCATATTTACAACTGTCCTATTCTGTCCAAATCATGTGGTGAATAGAGGGTCAATGCGGGGGGGAAAAATTACCATGGAGCTATAGGCACCTAACCAAGGGAAAAAAATTACAGAAGAGAATATACCCAGGAAAGGTGATTCCCTGGTGTCCATTATTGTAATAATTTACACAGAAAGCATTTTCTTTATAACTCACTTATTCTATCCCTTTAATTTGTAATTAATGATGACACAGTATAAAACAATTATAAAAGTATCCCTAAAATTTACTGTTACATATTATTGTCATCAAATGATATTCAGATTGTCGTTGTATTTACACCTGTATATTTCATTCATTCATTCATTCATTCACGTGTTTATTGAGCATATGAGATATACAAAGCATTGGGTTATTTAGGTAGATTCTAAACAGCACAGCTATTTTTATAGGCTTTTGTAGAGTAATACCAGTTTCAAATATTTCATTATTTCATCAGATATTGTCTCTTTTTATGCACATGGCAATACTTAATATAAATATTTTCAGTGAATCTATCTTGTTGACATAGAATCATACACATGCATTTATAGGTTATATAATTCGAACACGAATTATGTTATTGTTCAATGTAAATCTCTTTTCCTACAGCCTCTAAGTCTCCAGAACTAGATTGCCCTTCCATTTCATCCTTCACCTCAAGTTTAGTTATTCTTTGTGATTGTAATTTTCTTAGAATAGCAGGGGAAATACTTGTCTTTCCAGTGGGAAATGTATTTTTCAGTAATACCTTGTATAAATCTTTACTTTTTTGTAAATGGAATTCTTCTCTTCAATTGTTTATGCTATAATTTTCCAGGAAAACAGTGATTAATTTATGATGGAACAATAATTTGTAAGATTTTCATATGTGAAAAAAAGATTCAGCTTAATGTCAACTGCTCAAAAAGGTTTTCTCTGAAAACTTTACCTAATGAACCCTCTCACATTATTCTCTCTCACAGCTGATTTTCTGCTCTATAGCAATTTTTACATCTGTTTATTGTCTGTCTTCCCCTAATTAGATATTAACAGTCTTATTAGAGTCATTGCTTTTTTTCCTTGCATTACTGAGAACATTTAATCCAGTACCTGGTAAATAATAAGCAAATTGGTACATAAATGGATTAATGAACGAATGAAAGGAAGGAAGGAAAGAATAGATGAACAGATAGGTAAATAAATTAAAGGAAAGTAAGTTCAACAAGAGACAGCAGTATAATGTGGTTGCCAAACACTAATAAGAGAATTGTCATAGAGTAGAAGAATTAAATTACTCTTGACAAATTTCATGGGCTAAAATTAGGACCAATAGATAGGGTCCAAAAAGGTATTAACTCAATAACAAATTAACTTTGGAAATAACTTTTAATAGCCAGTGCCAGCTGAATATTATGACCTCCCTGTTAGACTAATAATTATCAAGCCATAATTTTTAAAAAGTACTTAATTATAAGATTAATGTCCGAATGAGATAACATCCCTCTCAAAAATAATTTTACAATTTTAATATCCTCTGCTTTCATAAGATTTTTTTTTTTTGTTAAAAACACATTTAAAGTAAATTAATGCATTTGACACTTAGGAAAAATAAAGGATAATTTAGCAATAAAAATTATGTCCTAATTTATGTTTCTTAATTTTCTATTTTTATTTTCTTAAGGAAATCATGTACATTAAATAACCTAGTCTTTTCTGCTTTGCTACCACCTGTGGTCAAAGGTGAAAAGTGACATGGATTTTGTTTTAGTTCAGATTTTGTCTTACCTGAATTCCTTATTCAGTCTTTAAAATATAAATGATAGATAACTGTGTGTTAGCTTTTGTTAGTCTCACATCATTGTTTACCTGCTATTAGCAAAAAAGTAATAGTTTTAAACTTATTAGGCAAGTGTAAAAGTTGTGTATCTTTGGTCAAATAAATAAAACCAGAAATGGAAAAGGAGGCATCACAACTGATACCACAGAAGTACAAAGGCACATATGAAATGATGAAACTTCTACATCAACAAATTGTATAACCTAGGAGAAGAAGATAAATTCCTAGAAACACATAACCTACCATTACTAAAATCACAAAGAAATAGAAAATCCAAACAGAATCGTTTTGAGTAGGAGATTGAATTGATAATCAAAACTCTGTCAATAAAGAAAGGCACAGGACTATATAGATTCACTGGTGAATTCTAACAAACATTTAATTTTCATAAAGCAATCACAATCTTTCTCAAGCTCTTGCAAAATATTGAAGAGAGAGAATACTTCCAGATTCATTTCACAAAGCCAGTAGGGTTCTAATAGCAAATAGCAAAACCATACAAGGACACAATAAGAAGAGAAAATTAGAAGGCAAAATCTTGATTAAAATAAATCCAAAATCCTCAACAAAATAATAGTAAATAAAATTCTCAACAGCACAAGGATCATGCATCATGATCAAGTGGGATTTATCCCTAGGATGTAGTATAGAACAATATGTACAAATCAACAAATATAATTCACCATATTAATAGAATGAAGGATAAAAAATATAGGACCATCTCAATAGATGAAAAAAATAATTTGAAAAAATATATCTTTTAATGATTAAAAACAAGCTCCTGTAGCACAGCGGTTATGGCACCAGCCACATACACTGATTTTAGTGGGTTCCAACCTGGCCCAGGCCAGCTAATTAACAATGACAACTGCAAGAAAAAAATAGCCGGGTATTGTGGTGGTGCTTGTAGTCCCAACTACTTGGGAGGCTGAGGCAAGAGAAGTGCTTGAGCCCAAGAGTTTGAGGTTGCTGTGAGCTGTGACACTACAGCACTCTACCAAGGGTGACAAAGTCAAAAAAAAAAAAAAAAAAAAAACCTCTCAACAAATTAGATATAGAAAGAATGTACCTCAACATAATAAAAGCCATATATGATAAGACCATAGGTAACATTATTATACTCAGTAGTAAAAACATGAAATATTTTTCTGTAAGGTCAAGAATAAGGCAAAGGTACCTGCTGTGGCTACTTCTATTCAATATAGTACTGGACTTCTTAGAGCAATCAGGCAAGAGAAAAGGCATAAAAGACACATATAAATTAGAAAAAAACAAAATTAAATCGTCTCTGTTTGCAGACAAAATATCACATATGTAGAAAACTATGAAGAATCAATCAAAAAATATTATAAGTAATAAATAGATTTAGTAAAGTTGCAGGATATAAAATTACCATACAAAAATAAATTGTGTTTCTATACATTACTGATAAGTTATTTGAAAAATGAATTTGGAAAACAAACCCAGTCACAATAGTATCAAAAAAATAAAATACATGGGGCGGTGCCTGTGGCACAAAGGAGTAAGGCGCCAGCCCCATATGCCAGAAGTGGCAGGTTCAAACCCAGCCCCGGCCAAAAAACTGCAAAATATTTATAAAAAATAAATAAATATATAAATTTTTATATTTATAAAAATAAATAAAATAAAATACATGGAAATAAATTTAACCACAAAGATAGAGGTCTGTTCTCTGATAAGTAAAACATCAATGAAAAAATTGAAGAAGATACAAATAAATGGAAATATATCCCATGTTCATAGATCAGAAAAATTAATATTGGCAAATGTCTGGTATAACCCATATCAATATACAGATTCATTGCATTGCTTAACAAAATTGCAATAGCATTATTCACATGAATATAAAACACAATCCTAAAATTTGTATGGAACCATAGAAGACCCCAAATACCTGAAGCAATCCTATGTAAGAAAAACAAAGCTGGAGACATCACAGTTTTTAATTTCATCTTATATTGCCAGTCTATAGTAATCAAAACAAAGGGATGGGGATGAAGTAAAATTGGGTATAGGTATAAACATACAGTTAGATAAAAGAAATAAATTCTAACGTTTGATAGATGACTAGGGAGACTATACTTAGCAACAATATTATATATATTTCAAAGTAACTAGAAGAGAGGACTTAAAATTATACCAACACATAAAAATGACAAACACTCAAGGTGATGGGTACCCCAAATACTCTGACTTGATCATTACATATTCATACATGTAACAAGCATTGACATGTACTCCAAAAGTATGCACATTATTATATATCAATATAAGGGGGGGAAAGAGCAGAGGAGGAGGGATTTTTCTTTTTTTGAGGAGAGATTTTAGAAAAGAGGTAAATATGAGCCCAAGTTTTGATGTGCTAAGTATAAGGTGCTGTGAGACAACTGAATAAAGAGGTTCCAGAGCATCAGAAATGCATATTTAAAGCTCAAGAGAGGATTACAGAGTAGAGATATATAATGAGACTCCTAACTTTCCTACATAACACTTATTCATTGTGTTAAATTCATTCAACAAAATTGAATATTAATGGTACAGGCAGAGCTCTTAGAAATAGGGATATAAGGATAATATGTTATATGAGATACGTCCATGCTTTCTGAAATTTTTAAGTAACTATTTTGTGAATTTTAAACAATCCATGCATACATATACTTTACAAATTCAAGCTGTATAAAGAATACACATTCGAAAAATCAAAAGACAGCAAGTGTTGGTAAATATGTGGAGAAAAGGGAAACCTTATACACCACTGGTGGGAATGTAAGTTCACACAGCTGTTACGGAAAATAGTATGGAGGGTCCCACCCAACTTAAAAAAAGTGGAACTACTATATGATCCCCCCCATCCACTTCTGTGTATATACCCAAAGGAAATCAACTCATTGTCCCAAAGAGGTATCTGTTCTTCCATGTTCATTGCAGCCATTTTCACAATAGCTGAAATATGGAAATCACAAATATCCATAGAGAGATGATGGATTAATAAAATGTGGCAAATTCATATATGCAATGGAATATTATTTAGCTTTGAAGAAAAAAGAATCCTGCCATTTGTGACAACATAATGAACCTTGAATACATGCTAAGTGATTGAAAAATAACTACGTGATCTCACTTGTGTGCAGGATCTAAAATAGTTGAACTCATAGAAATATACTAGAAGGGTGGTTACCAGGGGCTGGGATGGGAAAGGGAGAAATAGTCAAAAAGTACAAACTTTCAGTTAGTCATAAGATGCATTGGATATGTTGTAGAGATCTAATGTACAGCATGGTGGCTATAGTTAATGAAGTATTTTATTCTTGAAACATGCTAAAAGAGCATAGATTAAATGTTATCACCACACACAAAAATGGTAACTGTGAGGTCATGGATATTTTAACTAGCTTGATTGTGATAATTTTGAAACGTGGATGTATATAACAAGCATGTTGTATAATTTGCAAATTTATAGCTTTTGTCAGTTGTCCCTTGATAAAGCTTGAAAAAATTAAAAATAGAAGATGTCTGTCTCTAGTACTCATCATTTAAGTTTGTAATTGAAATAAGCTGTTACACTGTTTGAATCTATTTTATTGTGAATTGAAATTACATTAGATTAAATCTGATTATTAAATGAATAAATGCATATTTTGGACCAAGGTCAATGAAGGCAGACTAATTTGTGACTTGCCAAAGCTTCCCTAGAAGATTGTTTTAGTAGTAGCTAACTTTTATAAATATTTATTATGTACTAGTCACGTGCTAAGTACTTTTCATACATCATCACATTCAGTTTTCACAGCTGCTCTATGAAGTAGGTAGGTCTAAGCTGAGGCTTAAATAAGTTAAATAATTTGCCCATGGTCACACAGATAGTAAGAAGAAAGGCTAACCCCTAGTTTTCCTGACTTCAGAGCTCTCTCTTAATGTGTTCACCACATTGCCATACTTCCTATCGGACAAGCACTGTATTAAGTATTCTACTTGAATCATCCCATTTAATAATCATATAAACCATGTGACATAAGTGTTATTGTTAAGCAAATTTTACAGCTGTGGAAACTGAACCTTTGACATGCTTTGGAAATTAATTATAAGTGAAGATTCTTAAGTTTGTATGAATACAAAGTTCACCTTTATTCCCCTCAGCAACTATCTGGCTTTTCTTGTTTGGCTCATCAATGTTAACAGAGTGAGCATTAGTTTTTATGGAAAAATTTGAAAAGACTTGAAAAATCATGTCTTTTGCTAGTTTGCCATGAGATTGTAAATATCCCAAATTAGCAGTATTGCTCATGGGCCACCTCAAGGAAACCTGTGTTTAACTTTTACCTGGTTTTACTAATATTTAGCAGGAATCTATTTTAATTGAAATTCTTAATAATATAGTCCCTGTCAGAGAGTATAGTAGATGCTGTACTATATCCCTTAGATCCCCTTTAGAAATGAAGGATTTATTCCTTAGCTGCTAGTCGGGGGGAGAAAAATATCTTACTCAAGGGGCAACTCATATCCAGGACTAATTGACAAAGGGTATAAAGGCCTCTTGCCTCACCCTGGGCCAATTCTGAAAGCCCATCTCATAGGGACTTGCTGAGATCTTTATTGGAAATGTATGACAGCTCAATTTCAACTTCCTTCTATCTAACCTTGTTTCCTTCTACTATTGTCCACAAGTTGATCATAACTCGTGGAAAACAAACATTCTTCTATATACTTACTACATACCTATCTCAGTCTCTGAGTTTACTTGCTGTGGAACCTAATTTTCAAATGAGAGCATAGGGTGGGACATGACATAGCAAGAGAAAACATTGGAAATCAGAAGGAAAACACTAGGGAAAGTCAGGAGTTGACTCATAACACAACATAACTAGTTAATGAAGCATCAAGAAATTGGTGGAAGGACAATTGTGTAGCTCCCAGCTTTTGTGAGAGCTGATCCTGGCTGACTGAAGTGAGGTGTAAATGTATAATTACATAATGTCAATTCCATCAAACATTCATTATACAGTGTTATATATATTTATATCCACACAAACATAAATACATACTATGTGTTTTATATATATATGTGTGAATATATACATATGTATACACTATATATACATGTACATATATATATATACACACACACATTCATTCACAGACATATGTATTAATACATATACAAGGGGTACCAAAAGTGTATACACATTTTAAGAGACCTTGTTGGAAGTAAAATTGATAATTCCTAAAAAGTGGATGAATTGTAGGTAAAACGTATGTGTGTAGCATGACTAGGTGTATTTGACCAGTAACTATACCTTGAATTCAACTTCAAAAAGTAATACATAGGTAACGCCTCTCTTGAAATGGTGTATACTTTTTTGGCACCTTCTCTCTCTCTCTCTCTCTCTCTCTGTGTATACACATCAGCATATTTTATTTGTATCTATGTGTCAGAATAGCCACATGATTGATATGTCACTTTTCTATAAGGTGTTTTATTTTGGCATCATGTTGTAAAACCTCAGAAAAGGGAAGCTTTTGGAAAAATAATTATGTTTCATTTTGCCAAAAGGCAATGTCAGCAGCACTCAGTAAAAATGCAGGGTAAGGTAAAGAATATGAAAATTGCAATGTGCTAACAAATGTAAAATCTTCCATTGTCAACAAATTAGAATGCTCCAGTACTCTTCCAAGCACTTCCTGATTATTTGTTTGCTTTTCCTCTTCAATTCTGAGCCCAGTCAGTCCTGAGGACAAACAGGAAGCAAAACCAGAAACAAAGAACAGGATTTCCTGTCTTTGGGGGAGATTTTCCCTAAAGCTTGATGGAATGTCCGGTCATGATCTGTGCTTTCCTTTCTCACTTTGTGTAAGCTCAGTGGGTTACCAGAGGATCTCACTGAGCTAAAATCAAGGGGTCAGCAGGTTTGTGTTCCTTTCTGGAGGCTCAAAGGGGGTATCTGGTATTTATTTGTGTGAGCTGTCTAACTCTGTTGCCCAGGCAGTGCAGTGGCATGTTCATAGCTCACTGCATCCTTGAATTCCTGGGCTCAAGCAATCCTCCCAGCTCAGTCCCCATACTAGCTAGGACTATAAGTACACACCACTATGCCTGGCTAATTATTAAAAAACTATAGAGATAGAGACTTAATATGTTACCTTAGGCTGTTCTGAAACTCTTGGCTGCAAGTAATCTTCCCAAAGTGCTAGGATTACAAGCTTGAGCCATGACACCTGATCTGAGTATTTGTGGTCTTGTCTTTTCTAGCTTCCGAAGGTTGCTAACATTCCTTAACTAATAGTCTCATTCCTTTTTCAAAGCCAGCAATGATTGTTCACATCTTTCTCACTGAAAGATCTGAACTCTGAGGCTCCTCTTTTGCCTTGTCCTTTCATATTTAAGGGCTTTTATACTGAGCCCAATCAGATAATCCCGGATAATTTCTTCATTTTAGAGTGACAAACTAATTAGCAACCTTAATTCCATCTTATACCTTAATTCCCTGTGCCATGTAAGTTAACAGTCTATTCACAGGTTTAAGGGATTCAGGCATGAACATTATTGAGAGACCATTATTCTGTTTATCATATGCATTGACCATGACCCTCTTTCTCTCTCTGTGGTGGAAGGACGCTATTAGGATAAGGAAAAAAAAAAAAACCAAAACCTTATTTGTACCCTTCCTTGTGGTTTTTGAAAATGAAGTAGAAAGCTGTAATCCAATAGGAATGATTTCTGAGTGTGTTTATAAGTATGTTTGTGTTCTGTTCTACTATTGATGAAAAGAAACATTGAAGAGCTTGCTTTTCTAAAAGTTTGGCAAGTATCTTTAGGAGAGGAGAACATTATTGAAGATTAGTAGATTTTTGTTTTGTTTTGCTTTAGCTTGATTTTTCCAAATGGAGGACTTCCTGAGTAAGAGGAAGAAAAGATCAATCTCAGCATTGGCTCACAGCATGCCATACAAATATTAGCATTTTTATGTGTGCCATTATGTAAAGATGGTAGGGAAACATTGCCTTAATCTAACTCTAGTCCCACATTTGGGTCCATGTGCCACAGATTGAAAAACCACTTTTCCCTCTGTGAATGCCTGTGGTATTCTGGAAATTGTCCAAATGCTGTCTCATTTGCTTTGCTAATTCTTTCCAAAATTTTAAGTATCATATTCCCATCTACAACACAGTCTGCTCAATAAATGAGCAGTTTTTAAGTTTTATTTTATTACCGACACCCTGGATTAAAATCTGAATAAGTAGCTCATGAGAATACCACAGAACCATTTGTTTTCTTTACTAAATTTGCAGAATTGCAAAAATTTCTTCTATGATGAGAGTATGGCAAGGGTTCATTCACTCTCAAGGTTCTGCTGCCTGACACCTGTATGTGATAAAGCATCTGAATTAAAGACTTCTTGTCTACTACTACTTAAGCTAGAAATACTAATCCCATCACTTGAGGCGCTTTCCTTAGTAGTTTAATGTAGGGAATTGCTCTAGTCCAGTCTTCTCAACTAATCTGATTCCCCTCATATTTGCTACTATAATCAGTATGTTGGGTAACTAACAATTAGATTTCAGTATGCAATGCTATTCTGTTGAAGATGTATTCATTGGACACCCTTGGTAGATTTAAAAGGAACAGTTAAATATTGAAATTTACCAAATCCTTAGCATGCCCTTTGTGCTATGCATCCTTTTGGAGGCAGAGTTTTAAAAATCTGGGGGTCATATGGGAATCATCCAATCTAGGCTAGCTTAGAAGATGGTTATGTGTGTGCTTTGAGATTATTGAAGATTCAGTCCATATATGAACCACTTAGTTAAATGCATAATGGTATTTATAATCATCATTGTATTGATCACTAACTATAGTACCGACACTGTGCTAAGTATTTTACATACATTATTGTATTTAATTTTTTCAACTATATGAGTTAGATGCTGTTATTATACTCAATTTTAACAATTAAAGTGATACTCAGAGAAAAAGTTCAGTAAGTTGTCCAAGGCCACATAACTAATAAATGGCAGAGTCATAATTTAAGTTGTGATTTGTTTGAACTTGTCTTAAAATATTTTCCTCTGAAAACAGAGCCTGTGAAAAAAACTTGGATTGAGGTCTTTTATTTGGTATCTGTCCCAGAAAGCATAGTGAGAGGAGGGAGACTAAGATAAGAAAGAAAAACTGATATAAGAGTACATTTTTAAGTCAATACTATGAGCAATGGGGATTCAACTTTATTATGAACTCTTGTAAAGCATATAAAACGCATCCTAGAATAATCTACCTGAAAAGATAGCTAGAAAATGTATTCAGTGATTCTCATTCTCCAATAGTTGCAAATTGTGTCTGGGAATATTAATTGACGTACACTTCTGAGCTGCAATTTTCAAGGACCAAGCTGGCTCCAGAGGCAGGAGAACAGGGTCTTGGGCAGAAAGCAGAAAGACCTCAAGCTGTACAGACTTAAGGTAGAACAACTGCCTGTAGGTAGTGGTCCGAACTCCTGTTTATTTCTTCACCACAAAAGTAGCTGAAATCAAAGGTGGGCCAAGAAGATGCAGCATGGGACAACAGAGTTGTCTGTTATAGAACTGTAAAACTTGTGCTCCAAACCATGATTCTATTTAGAAACAAACTATTCCCATAGGCAAAAGTTTTACCCTGTATGTTTTCTGATACTTTGACAATTTATTATATCTTTCAACAAATGTTGAATTCCTACTATGTTCCAAATGCTTTGCAATATCCTGACAACCTAAAAGTCTTGTTATCAAAGAAATGTTCATTTCAGTGATTACATGACAAGAAAGTGTACATGACTCAGTGCCAAATAACAACCATGACAGAACAAAGGAACAAAAATAATTACTCAGTTTTCATGTGTGTGTATGTGCATGGATGTATGTGTTTGTATGTGTGGAGAAGTGATGTATTCTAGTCTGTAATGTCTCTTTTGTGTTCAGATTGCAAATGAGAAACTGATTAAGGCAAGCGACAGCACTTGCCTTCACCTTTCATAACCTTGGACTCTTCTTGGCACAGCTATTAAAGCTAGGCCTTTGAATAACCTGTCTCATACTCATAGCACTAAGACCCTGTCTGATTTTCTGACAATGATCAAATGTTCAAAATATTAATATATATGATTGCAGGATGGGGGTGTGTCTGTATACATACCTGCATGAGTGTCTGTATTTCAAGACAGACCAGAGCTAGATGTGCTTGAAACATGTAAACTGCTATTCACAGTATATTTTATTATTCAACATCCAATAGGGACATTGAGCAATGTGGGGTTGACATTAGTTTGAAATGCTGTTTCAAAGCCTCATCAACCTGCTGTGCTCTTCCATGTAAGCAGAGTAATTGGTTGTGTGATTTGAAGAATGCAGGAGAAGAATCCCTCTTCCAAAGTAATATAAGTATTGCACTACCTTAAAACTCACCTTTAACTATGCCTTGTTTTCCTGCCAGTTTTCTTTGGGGTGGTGACACTTAAGCCCCTAACATGAGTTGGTTTGGTAAGAGAGACAAAGTAAGGAAAGTAGGTTCTGGATTTGTTTATGCTAACAGTGCCATTTTACTGGAAAATTCTTAGGCAATTTGCTTATTTTTTCTAGAAAAACTGAGGTTTGAAATCTTTGAAAACAAGGTTGAGCATGCCTACTTTTCAGAGTTAATGAAAAATTAATGAAATGTATGTGAAAGTGCCCACCAGCCTACCTATGTACTAAATGCCTAATGAAGGTTAGTATTTTCATTCCTTCATTCTATGAAAGAAAGCCAGAGAGTAGTGTATTTGTTCCAGAAAGGGATTAACAAGCCCAGAAAGACATGATTACTAGCACTGAGGGCTAGCCTTACCTTTTAGCTATTGGTAATGACCATCATGGTTGGAGAGAGAGTCTGATGTTTATGAAAAACATAGAGACTCAAAGCCCTTGGCTATTTTCTGCCTGTTGCTCTTTTCCCTCTAGGCACTGTGCCTTGATTTCTTTATCATCATGATGGGGAGCCTGTTATTTCAACTTAAGTTTTGTGTAGCATGACAAAGATGAACTAACCAGCTAGAAGTCCTGTATAAACTGAAGACAGGGTACAAGTGTACCCAAGGAAAACAGCCAGCAGCTCAGCAGCAGGTTATGGCCCTCCATTTCCCCAACATCAGCTTTTCCTCTGTAGGCTGGAGATGTCTTTTCATTTAAGAAAAGGTCAGGAAATAAAGCTTTAAAATTTTGGTCAGCCAGCTCCAATTAACTCTCAAGAACCAGACACCCTGCTCCTTATTATGCTGAGCACTCATCAGAGTTCTCAAAGGTGAGGGCATAGTAATACATTTGACAGAATCCTCTGATTCAATTCAGACTTGCAATAGAAAGATAAGGGCAACAGAAACAACATGAATTAATTTTAGCCATCATGGGTGAAGGGATCTTTATAAACAAAAAGAAAGAACCCCATTATTTAAAGAAGAGGCTGATACAATATGATGGCCTAAACTATTGAATTTTTTATTAGAATGTATTCATGCATTATAAGACATGAAACACATCATAAGCAATTTAGAACGGAAATAGAGACTTATTGCTAGGCATAGCAGTGTCTACTGATAGGAACCAAGACAGGAAATAGGCTTCCTGACTATGATTATCTATTAAAATTCTTTTTGAAAAAAAAAAGCCTTCAATTTTGGATATGATTGACTAGATATTAAAAATAGTGGATTGGGAATTAGGTTTTAGATAATCCGAGAGTGCTAATCCCTGATCTGCTTATAAATAGTTATATATCTTTGAGAAAATAAATTAATCTGTATATGCAAAATAAAGGTACTTAGAAGAGAAGGCCTGTGAAGTCTTTTTACATCCAGCAATCTGTAGTTCTCTCTCAGTCAAGGAAATTACAGGTCAACATGAGATTTTTTATATGTACTTACAATACATTATTGAGATTTCCAGAGCTAAAATGAACCCTAGAGTAAATATTTAATATATATTTCATACTTCATTGCCTTTAAAATATAATCAAAGAGGTTTGCGATATTATTTTTAAAAGACAGCAAATACATTTTTTAAAGGAAAGTATAGAAACCATTGAACAGTGGTTCTCAACCTTCATAATGCCACGAGCCTTTAATACAGTTCCTGTGGGTCACGACCCACAGGTTGAGAACTGCTGCATTAGAATAAAGAAAGATACATAATCCAGAACCTGTAGATGAGATAATACCACATTTTGAACATGCAATTTGGTGAACTCCCTGGAAGCCAAGGAATAAAGAATAGTAAATCATGTTATACAGATATTTATCTCATTACATAAAATAAAAAAAAATTTTGTCTTGAGAAAGTAACATTTTTAGATCTTAAAATTAAAATTCTGCAAGGAACTCACTGCCTGGATCCTTATATAAGGCACTATTGCTAACATCACACAATGAGCAATCTTTTTTTAAGAAGTCTTGAAAAACATATAAAAATGTTTTCCACCTTCATTTTCTAACCTAAAATTTAAGAAGAATTATAAAAATCAATAGATGTTAAGATAGATCTAGAAGTGGAGATAGAATTATCTAAGATAGAGAATGTATTGGCTAGCATGAATTAAAAGTTCACGGGTAGGTCCAGTGCTTCAAATAGTATCCTCAGCACTAAATCCTCTCTTCATCTGCATTGGCTTCATTCCCAGGCCAGGGTATCCACTGGCAATTATAGGCTCACATTCATTATATAGTCCGTGATTCTAGAAGCAATAACTTCTTTCCCAAGAGTCTAGCCAAAGTCCTAAACAGGGTTTCATTGGTCAAACTTATATTTCATGCTCATCCCTGAACCAATCACTGTAGCCAGGCAAAGGAAATACTGTCATTAACCAGACATGAATCAGTTAAGTCAGTGTCCATTCTTGCAAAAAGAGAGTAGAATTAATCTCTTGAAACCCCATGGATTAAGAATGATAAATTGGGGTGATGTGAGGTTAGGTAGGGGGAGAAGGTGCTTCACCAAAAACTAGTGATATACGGACAGAGAAAAAAAAACCTGTTAGATATCAATTACAATCAATTCATATTCACAGGGTTGCTTCGTGGGTATGGAATGATGATGAAAAATTAATTGAACTGAAATGGTCAAAGTATCAAGATAGGATATATTTATATATTTATTTCATCACAGGAATACCCTTAAAAATTGTATGGGAGTTTTCATATTTCAATGGCAAAGTTCCCTTTTCTCTAGAAAATTAATGTTTCCCTGCCTCACTAAATGGTTTTTATGCTTCTTGACTACTAAACATCTCTTTGAATGACAGTCATCCATTAGACATATTCTTGTATTCCAACAATTTATATACTCTTCCTGTTCTGGGAGTCTTATCTTTGGGAGACTGTATACTTTTTCTGATCTATTTTAATTTTTGCTTAATTCTGAGAGGACACTTTATTTCATAAATATCATATTTATAAAACATTTTTCATTTGGCAATGATAGGCAATCAAAACATAAGAATATTATTCAAATATCTATGGAACAAGGGAAGAGGATATGATAATGATGGAGCCCACTATTATCTCTCCCAGAATTTTTCATTTTTTTGTATTCTCTGTTGTCGTTTAATGGTACTAGTATTTTCTGAATAGAGGCTTAGTCACAATAATTAATTCTTTCCTTCATTTAATTCCTAAGATAATATTAGGTACCAAATATTATTGGTTTCATCTCTGAAATAGCTCTCACATATCTTTCTATTTTCTTCCATCCCACGGCCACTACACTCATTCTGCCCCCTCATTTCTCATTCCCTTAACAATAGCAATATACCCTTCAATGGAGAGCTCCTTATTTTTAATCTATAGTATATTCTGTCACTAGATCTGATTGTGCCATACTACTTAAAAATTGATAGTCTCTTTCAATGTTTTGTAAAGTACATACTCCTGACCATTTTATCTATGGTCTCTATGAGTTTTAAATAATTGAACTACATATATATACATATACATATGTATATATATATATATATATTTATATATACGCATACATACATACATATACACAACACACACAGTCCTTTGCACATATATATATTTCTGAGACAGAATCCCACTTTTTTGGCCATGTTAGAATGCAGTGGTGTCAGCATAGTTCACTGCAACCTCAAACTCCTGGACTCCAGTGATCCTCTCACCTCCGCTTCCCAAAGTGCTAGGATTATAGGCATGAGCCACCGTGTGTAGTCAAACTCCTCATATTTTTTTTAAATAAATTTCTTATGTTCCTTTGCCTCTATAAATTTGCTATTCTCTACACTTGGAATGCCTTTATTTCCCATCACAGCATATCTAGATTCTACCTATATATCAATGTCTAATTAAAATGCTACTTTCTCTATGGAGCCATCCTTGATTTTCCCAACCAGACGTATCTTCTGTCCGCTACTTGCCATGGAATTTCATTATTTTACATATTATTTACTAGTTTATAATTACAGAAGTATGTATCTTGTCAATTTCTTATACAAAAAGGTTTTGAGGCTCGGCTCCTGTGGCTCAAGTGGCTAAGGTGCCAGCCACATACACCTGAGGTGGTGGGTTCAAATCCAGCCCAGGCCTGCCAAACAACAATGACAGCTGCAACCAAAAAATAGCTGGGCGTTGTGGCAGGCACCTGTGGTCCCAGCTACTCGGGAGGCTGAGGCAGGAGACTCGCTTGAGCCCAGGAATTGGAGGTTGCTGTGAGCTGTGATGCCACGGCACTCTACCCAGGGGGACAGCTTGAGGCTCTGTCTCAAAAAAAAAAAAAGGTTTTGAATTCACACAAGCTGTTAGATAAATGCTCAGATGAAATCAGAGTTATGTGATGTGAATCATGGAAGGAGATGCCATTGACCTTATGGTTTTCTAAATACTATTTCTTACCCAAAAGAAAAAATATAAAACATTGTTTCTGGCTCAGCACCTGTAGCTAAAAAGGCTAGGGCGCCGGCCACATACATCAGAGCTGGAAGGTTCGAATCCAGTCCAGGCCTGCAAACAACAATTACAACTACAACCAAAAAATAGCTAGGCACTGTGGCAGGTGTCTGTAGTCCCAGCTACTTGGGAGGCTGAGGCCAGAGAATCACTTAAGCCCAAGAGTTTGAGGTTGCTGTGAGCAGTGACACCATGGCACTCTACCCCGGGCAACAGCTTGAGACTTTGTCTCAAAATAAAACAAAACAAAACAAAAAATGTGGCTTCTATGGGACATATAATTCAGAATGAAACTGACTCTGGATGTAACTATCAAATATATTTTTCTATAAATGACAGATTTCTTCTGTGTGACTGTGTTAATATTTCCATACTTTTTGGCAGTATACAAGATAATTAATGAAATTAATTATACTTAGAAAATGTCCTAATGTGTTAAAATAATATTAAGTACCAGATTCTGTTTCAGTACCAATGGTCAATTCCAAGATGAGTGGGATGTGGTATCTATTTTGAAATTTATTGAGTGAGAAAAATTTTATGAAGATGACATAACAGGATGCATAATGGGATGGAGATAAGAGAGGGAGATATTAAAATAGAAAAAAATCAGCACTATGATGTAGAAATATTGTCTCTAACAACTTGTCAGTGGTATGTTTGATTTTTCAGTGTGTGACACAGATCAGAGCCCTATTCATCAAATGCTTCTTTATCATATGGTTTTATCATTATAGATATGTCACATATAATTTTTTATAATAAAATATATTTTATATACTTTTCCTATTACAAGAGCTTTGTATACATATTACATGACAATCAGAAAATAGAAACTAAAGACATTGTCCCCTAAGACAACCCTCATAATTCCTTTTATTCAGTAGAAGCTGACTCATATTAAATCTTTATTTTACATGTGATATATCACAAGTTTTGTGCTATTTTGTAACCTTGTTTTTTAGCTTATTTAAGACTATTTAGAGTTTTTGTTTAACTAACACATTAAGTTACTATATTAATATTCCCATTTCTGATCAGGAGCATCTGATGCTTAATACAGAAATTCTCAGTTCTTTGCGCAAGGTTTATTTTATCTTTATTATTTCTCTTTTCCACTTTCTGCCTGGGCTCATTCTGCACCCTTTATGGATTTGAGGATATCATTTGTGTTTTCATCATCATCACCATCATTAATAATTATTAAACATTGCTACATACCAACTACTTTTAAAACTTTCACATGCATACTTATTTAATACTTTAAAAGTAGCTATAGTCACTATAGTTAGTCCATTTCCTAAATGAAGAAATCGTTTCTAGAAATCCTCATCCTATATACCTGATTTGTAATAGGAGATACATCTTACTGTCTAGGTTCACCACTGTTGAAATGGTTTATTTCTATTGCAAAAAGGCAATGATTACATTTTTACTTCAAGCTAAGTTGATTTCCAAGTAATAACATTGAGCATAGAAAAAACACAGTCATTTGAACATGATGCACGTTCCATAGTGATGATAAATATCTTTATGCAACTTTAATTGAAAGATGAAGATTATATAATCACAATGATGCATATGTAAAGCATAGGCATATGGCAGTTAAGAGCATGTACTCTAAATCTAGACAGACATACTGGGTTTAAATCCTGAATCTATCACCAATTAGCTATGTGACCTTAGACAAATTACTTAACCTCCATTTTTATCAATTTTCTCATATGTGAAATGGGATGATAAAAACATCTATCTCACAGTGTTGTTGTAAACATTAAATGAAATGGTACCTGTAAAGCACTTAGAATGGTTCTGATATATTTTAAAGGCTATGAGCTTACAATTATAACCTTTTGGAAGTATAAAGAGAAATAGAAACAGAATATTTCCACTGATAAATCTCAGTCATTGAGAGAGCCAGTAGGTAATAAATAAGAATATTATGTTTGAAATAACACAATCACTCTGATATAATTAGACAAGTGTTCAATTTTATATTCTGCAAACTCAGATATCTTTTTAATGTAAGCAACTATAGAAAGTAAAATGGATTCACAAAAAGTCCATAACCTTATCCTTGGAACCTGTCAATATGTTATGTTACTTGGTGAAAGAGAGTGCAGATAAAAGTAGGTATGAACTTTAAAATAAAGAAATTATCCTGTATTATACCAGTGTGCTCAACCCAGTCACATGAACCCTTGAAAGCAGTGACACTTCTCTGGTTACTGTCAGAGAGATGTGGTAGAAGAGCCAGAAAGATCAATAGAAGTCAAAAAAATTTGAAGGATGAGAAGGACTTGACTGCTCCATTGCTGCTTTAGAGATGGAAGAGGCCATGTGACAAGAATGACAATAAGTAAGGAAATGGGGATCTCAGTCTTACAACTGCAAAGAACTGAATTCTGACAGCAATCTTAATGATCCAGGAAGCTGAGTCTTCCTAGAATTCTCCAATAAGAGCTCAGCCTGACAAACATTAAACACTATGACACTCTAAACAGAGAACTAGCTGAGCTGCCTGTGCTTAGATCCTGATCCATGGAAACTGTGAAATAATAAATTGGTGTGTGAAGTGGCTGAATGTGTGATAATTTATTATACAGAAATAGTAACCATGTTACTTTTATCAAAATTGAGTAGATTATAAGCAAGCTTCAATGAATTCATGTGAATACAAACATTATAAATCAAATTCTTACTACCATAAAGTAGTAAAACTAGAAATGGATTTAAATGAAAATGCAGAAAACCCGGTTGCTTAAAAATGTTCATACACATAATGAAGCCTGACATGGGTGGCTCATGGCCCACCACGTCAGTAATTTTAGCACTTTGAGAGAGGAAAGTGGGAAGATTGCTTGAGGCCAGGAGTGAGACCGGCCTGAGAAATACAGTATGACTCAGTCTCTACAAATAAATAAATAAATGAAATAGCCAGGTATAGTGGTTTATTTCTGTATACTAAGATACTGTGGAGGCTGAAGCAGGAGGATCACTTGAGCTGAAGAGTTTGAGGTTGCAGTGAACTACCATTACACCACTGCACTGTAGCCCGGGTGAAAGAGTTAGATTCTGTCTGAAAAAAATGAAAAAAAAAAAAAAAAAAAGGTTTTGTTCCAGGGTTGCAAGACAGTTCAGTTTTAGGAAATCTAATGACATTCACAATAGTAATAACAGTTCTGAAAAGAAAAATAAAGCATATGATCATATTGACAGATGCCAAAATTGTAAAAATTCAGCATCCATTGTAATTTATTATCACAGCTCTCTAGTTTAAAGTAGTGATTAAGCATGGGACTTGACGTTAAACAGTGTTCCATTTACTAGCTACTAGTACGACTTTCATCAATTTGCTCATGCTCTCTGAATATTAATTATCTGTATAATGGAACAGTAATACATCATAATGAAATAATGTAAGTTCCTAGCACATAGTAAATTCTTTTTTTTGAGAGAGAGTCTTACTATGTCACCCTCAGTAGAGTGCTATGGCGTCTCAGCTCACAGCAACCTCAAACTCTTGGGCTTAAGCTATTCTCTTGCCTCAGCCTCCCAAGTAGCTAGGATGACAGGTGCCCACCACAACACCCAGCTATTTTTGTGTGTGTGTGTGTGTGTGTGTGTGTGTGTGTGTGTGTGATTGTAGTTGTCATTGTTGTTTGGCAGGCCTGGGCTGGATATGAACCTGCCAGCTCTGGTGTATGTGGCTGGCACCCTAGCCACTGAGCTATAGGCGCTGAGCCTAGTAAATTCTCAATAAATAGTAGTTTTTGGATTGTTGTCTCATTTCTTATAGAATCAAATGTTTATGTATGTAAAAGTAAAGGAAATGTAAATTAAAATATAAATTAATGGAAATATGATGTCTTGAGGAAGATTCTTATAAGCATGGTGAGGAAATTAGAAATCATAAAGATAAAATAGTACATTTGATCTATAAAAAATTTCTGTATGGTAAAAATTAAATTACTATAATTAAAGTTGAATGAGAGCAACAAAATTAGGGAAAGACTATATATTTCAACATAACAAATTTTATGGGAATTATAAGATCCAGTGAAAAGGAGTTAGTTGGATCATCATAACACATCCCCACAAAACTTCATTATTTGGTTTGGTGATAAACATTTGTTTGAATTTTGATTTGTGGATCATTAGTTCTGTGTGCTGAATATGTATGGTCTCTTGGTTTTAATAATTTTTTTGTAAATATTTGTTACCGATGAGTGGCCCTTTATTTGTGGAAACCTTGAAATGGAGATGAAGCAATTGAAACATGAGCCTTGTTTGCTACATGACATTATTTCTATTTGCAGAGGGATGGTGTTATGTCTGTGTTTGGCTAATGTCTTCATTAATGACTTTGAAAAGAAGTTAAATGGCATCTTAATTAAATTTGAAGTGATAGTAGAGGAGAAAATGTTGTGAACATCATTGAGATTCTAAACAATAACCTCTCTGGGAGAGGTTAAGAATATAAGCAGACAAGAAAGCCAGATTTAACCTATCAAGTAGAAGCAATCATGCAGGGAAAATGATCAAAAATAAGATATTTTAGTCTAAGGAGGGTACGGACTGGAAATCAGCCATGCTGCGAGCATTTGGCAGTCACTAGAATAGAATTAGGCTAAATAAAATTCTCAAGCAATGAAAAGACTCACACTGAATTTCTAAGTTCTCTCTAAAAATGCATTTTACTTTGAAATGTTCTAAGTGTTGGTGTAAACCTCGAAAGAAAAAAAACCCTCAGGCTTTATAGATAGATCTTGTGATCAGAAAAAAAGTTTTATATTCATGACTGAGGTAAGCAAAAATCTATCTCTACACCATGGTTGAAATTAATTATGTAAAGAAAACTTGATCAGCAGTACCTCATCTTACAGAGTGTTTTGGAAAAAGGTAAATAATGAGATTAGCTTGCCTTTTAAAGTCAGTGATTCTCATGGATCTCTTGCTTCAGAACAATCCAGTGCTTTTTATAATGCAGGTTTCTGGGTGCTAGCATAGATCTACTGAAACAGAGTCCCTGGATGCAGGTACATGGAGTCTAAATTTTAAATCAAGCTTGGTTTCTATCACACTCCAAATGTAAAGACCTGTATTTTACTCATATCATGTTCACCAGACATTACACATTTGATATTTAAGATGCCTTGATGTTGAGACAGGAAAGTCACTAAAAATAAGTATACACCTTGTTATAATACAACATAGTCATATTTTCATTCCTAAATCAGTCTTCTGTGACTTGGTGAATCATCATTTGGGTGAATTATAGTTTTATAGACAACAGAATTAAGGGCCAGACCCTGGACTAAGAAAAATTCCACTAAGGCATTATTTTAACCTAATGAAAACTGCCCTGAAACTACCAGCCAGCTTTCTCCTTGTCATGACTACAGCTGCCTGTACTGTCACATTACCTATTTTCTATAGTAAAAGAAAAATAGATATAAGTAAATAAGAAAAGGCAGAGATAGCTTGACGAGCATAGATTCCATTTAGAATTTTTTTTTTTTTTTGCACCTGCAACCTGATTGTAACCTTGAGAAGAATCTTATACACAAAATTAGAGGCCACAGTGGAAAATTTACTTCTGGGAGTAGATCATCAAAAAAAGCATGCTGAGTCCAGATGCAGAGGAAATTAGAACCTTTGTTTGTTCTCTCTTTGAGGACAATTGTGCCCTCTGTGAAAATTACATGGCCTCTCTTTACACAGTTTGAGGAGGGAGAAGCTCATTAACAAAACAAGGAAGCTTTTTGGAGCACACAATAAGAAGGAGGAGTTGGGAAAATAATTGTGTTTGAAAACTGCTGAGTCATTAGAACTGATTGTATAAAGGGGCAAATAGGAGGAAGAGGAAAAATTTCTTACCTGAGCTAAGTAAGAGTGCAGATGGAACTCACTGAAATGATAACTAGCAGATGATGCATTCTCCTTCAGGTTTCCCTTTTGAATTTTTTTTTAACATGATCCTGAAGCTCTTTCTGTATTCCTCCTTGTTTCTTCCCTTCCTTTTACAACTAAACTTCTTTTTATAAATTGACACTCTATGGTCACCACTCAGAGCCTCCTTAACCCCTCAATCCCTAGTTTAACAACATTTAAACTAGGGATTAAATGTTATTTCTTCTCACCATACTACTAAATCTATAATCCTAAAAATTACCAGTGTCATATCAAACCTATATCTCCAGGTCCAAATCTCTTTCCACTTTTATAAATATCTGCTGGTATTTCCCCTTAAAGATAGCAACAACATGAACAGAAACAACAAAAGCAATACCAATAACAAGAAGACAAATTTTTAACTGAGCACTACCAGGCACTGCTCCATGTGCTTTGAATGTATTAACTCTTGCTTCTCTCATCAACCATAAGCAATAGGTGTTATCATTTTCTCCATTATACAGACTAGGTTACAAATTTGAGCAGTTTCACAAGTTTGCATAAAATGGTAAGTGGTAAAACCAGGATTTGAACTCAGGTGCTCTAAGTGTTTGACTACTGTTATAAGCTGCCTTTCTTTATGCTATGTCACTTCAAATTCAGCATACCTAAAATTAAATTTCCAAATCCTTATCCCTAATCCTCAGAAAAATTATTCACTTTATTCATTTCCTTAATGAAATCACCTTTCTTTCACGTCCCAATGGCACCATCTTTAAGCATGAATGATCAAAACTGACTTTTCTGGGTCCTGACTTAGCAATGCATAAGAATGTTCATCATCCCCCACAGAGAAAAACCTTTTTAATGCAGAATGTGCTTACTTTAATATAACGTGTACAAAGTTCTCTGAACAAGAATTAAAAGTTCTTAAATGTTCTAGATTTATTTCAATACTTTTCTGCAAATAAATTTTAAATATATACATAGTGTATATGATAATTGGGGGGGAACCTTTGCCTATGTACTCTTTTAGTGACTATAGACCTTTCTCGGGTGTGTAAATACTCTAGTAACTTGTATGAAATAAAAAGCCCCAAACATCATCTCTCTTCAGGTAACAAGTTATATTAATGAGGAGTACTTCAACTTAAAATATTTCTACAGTGAACAAGATACTAGATTAAGTGTAGGGATGTGTGGGTTTTTATAGATAAGAAACTTGAAATAATTCATATGGGGAAGATTCTTTTAATCACTCAGATCTTTCTTTCTCCCTCGTTTCCTTTCCCCCCTCCTCTCCATATTCCCTCCCCTCTCCTCCCCTCTCCTCTTCTCTCCTCTGTTTGGAAATTCATGTCATTGGCATAGAACAGATTAACCATCACCTACTATCAGTAGTTTTAAATTATCCCCAATTCTAGCAATAGTTCTATTCTCTCCAAAAAAGAATTTATGTAACAATAGTTCAACAGCAAGCTATTCTTGCCTCTTTTGTAATATGACTAGGCCCTTTCTCTCCTTATTTCCTATGATAAAGTAGGTCCCTGCCTTTTTCTCTAATACCCATAACTAGGACTATATTTTCTCTTTCACTTGATCCTTTGCCACATAATCTCATTCTATTCTTACATTTTTTGGTCATAATTTATTTCCTAAGACTAGAATCCAGACCTAGAATTTCATTCCCCATGTCAAGAGCTCCCTAATTTCTCCAACACTGTCTGCTTGGATGCTGGGACTGTCACACGTATATGACTAAGCAAACCATACACTTCAAACTCTAGGGGCCACAACTGAGCTGACTGTGATGTGGCTGCTACCCCTTGGAGTTGTGCAATGAGGTGACCCTAACTAGATCTTTACCTATTATGTGCTGACATGCTATCTTCCTTTTCCACCTCTTATAATACCTTATTCTACTTATGTCAGGGTAGTTTGCCTAGTCTTTATTACCAGACCTCCCTGACTTCAATTTTCTGCCTTTTTTTGAGCACCTATTAATGCCTGCTGTTTAAATACTGCTGGAAATGATTACAAATGGGACCTCTTTAACACATCACAATTGAACAGAAAAAGCAAGTTGTGAGAATGATGAAATTGCAAAACTCAAGGGTACATGAAATAGTTATCAAGGTTCTAGTTTTCACCCTGTTCATTTGACAGCATGTATACACATATGGAGCTTTGGTACCTCATACTCACAATGGTCATTTTTTTTAAGTCATTAATTTCAATAAGAGCGATTTTGCATTTATACTATCAGACAGGTGACATAAATCTTAACTAATTCTTTCATAGTTCAAGCCCATTTACTATGTTGGAATGGTATCTCAGAGGGTTGAAGAATACGACCTGAAAATAAACTACATTCTTTATATAATTTCTCTCAACCAACTTATTGATGGAAAGGAGCATAGTGGGTGGTTTATGTTGTTTAGGTATTGAAAACAATTTTTTTCAGTCTGTGCATATATGGTCATTTTGAATTTCTTTAAAGAAAAGATGAACAGCAATACTGATAGCAGTTGTTATAAGAAAGCACATTATCTATGCCTTAGATAATTATAATTCACATATAATATAACTTTTGCAATGAACTATATGGGGAGAGATCCAGACATTTTCTAAGGGTGAGTAAGTAACCAATCATTAAGTTGCACCAAAGAAGTCTCTAAATTGTAGAGACTGGTTGAAAAGAACAAATCAGTTGGTTTGGTGAGCAATCACCATGTGGTTCTCGGGATGGGAGGAAGTTCCCGGCAGTGGATTGTGGATTTACTACAGTGCCTTTTCATGTCATTACCAACCATAATGAGCTCTAAAATGTACTTAAGGGCTCTACTCCCAAAGGCTGTTTTCTCTCAACTAGTTTGAGAAGTTAGTTCATTTTTATTTTTGTAAAATGTGGAAATGAAAGTCAGAAAAGAAATAGGAACACCCTCACTGACTATAAAGAGAGTAACACAAGTGGTATCATTTTCTTGTCTTGTGTAAATGGCCTCACTGGCACAGCATTTTTGATTGTTTTGTGTTTTTGCAAAAGTGTTTCTGATCAATAATGGCTAAGAGCACACATTCATAGCAATCACTCCGCTCTAAGGCATATAATTGGAACATGTAATTTTCTAGCCTACTTAATATAAATGACAACAAATACCATAATATCTTTGTTTAAAGTTTATTAAGTGGGATGGAAATCACAAATATCTAAGCTTCATTGACTAGGCTGAGTACTTTTCTTCTCTTCAACCTCCTTCTGTAATTCCCCAAAGGCAGTTTTATTATATTATCAAATTCTAGCTAGCTTGCTTCGTTGGAATTTATGATTTTGAAGCAATAGCAATCTGAGGCAAATCTGATGATATGGAAAGCTATCACAAGGAACTTTTCCTTTTATTCCTTCATAACAAAGCAAGGTAGTTATTATTTTTAGTGCCAAAAAATTTTATTCAGAAAAACATCTTTTTATTTGAGATAAGGATTACTGTTAGATAGCTAGAAATCTAGCTTTCCTAGTGAAGGAGAACAAGGTCACGGCCCCCAGCCCCCCAGGTCTCCATCTTTGTGTTGCCTACCTTAATTTTGTCCCACAATAGTTGTCATACCTGGGGTGGAAATAATATCATACTAATCTACCAATCAGAACTTAGCATGCAATACAAAGGGGTATAGAAGACTCTTTAGCCTAGCAAAATTAGCTTTAAGGCTAATTATCATGTAATTAGCTTAAATCTACATTTAAGTCCACATCCCCTACAATGGGTTGTCAGAGAGGCTCATGGGAGATCCGCATGCGCAGTAAGATTCTGGTTCCATGGTGACCTCTGAACTGTGAGGTCACCCTGATTTACCCAGTATAAAAGAGAATTTCCCCTGATAACCCATACCTCTCTGCCTACTTGTCTTGACAATGGAGACTAGTTAAATATCTATGGTGAATTTATCTTGCTTTATAAACCTTCTTACTCTGTAATATCTGGTGGTATTGCAGAAGTAACAGTTTAATAAACACTAATGGTTCTCAGAGAATTTCCTTGGAAATAAGTTGACATGGCTCAATACAAGTAAAGGAGTCTAGATTGAAAGATAAAAAATATATATATAATTATTTGTTTAAACCAGAGTTTATAAATTTAAATGATTTTATGAACTAAGCAGGTAACATAAATTTGCAAAAAGAGTAGAAGTGGGATGTTTAGTAATGGAAGTGTAAACTAGAGAGTGTGTTCTTCTTTTAAATAAGTTTAAATTAGCTTGTGACAGTGTTTTAGTAGATTTTCCAATATCATATCTACCCTCTAATGACTGTTCATTAGACTATGGCAATAAAAATAATAAGCTAGCCAGATATTAACACATGTTAAAGCCTATAAGAAATCTTATAGTCAATAAACTACTTAATTAAGAGTTTCTCAAATGTGACATTAGGGCTCTCTTTTCTCAATATCACTATCCCACCTGTTTTACACATGTGCATCTAAGCATGGGTTATTGCCAAACACACAGTGTCTATTTACTTCTTGAGGAGTTTTAGTGGTCTTTTGGAAACAGTTTGGTAAAAACTATTGTTAGGGAGATCTACTTAAAATAATCATAAAAAGCCAAGCAGCCAATAACTTGATATAGTAAACCTCCATTAGATACTATATAATACAGTCTTAAGCACTGAGTATACATATTCTGAACTGCTAAATATTTGCATGTCAATCCTAATGTATTTCAAGCCAATTCAAAGTACAGTTAAATTGAAATTAGTCTCTAGGCGAGATGACATTTTTTGACTTTTTACTATTTCTTGTTATGTAAGGGGGATCTAGTCCATTGATTAGAAAAAAAAAAGACTAAGCTGTTAAATAAAAAAGTCCAAAACATAGTGGGTTCCAGTTTGAGATAAGTAATTTTCTATTTCACAGAATAGTCCAAGGTAGTCCGGGGCAAGTAGCTTTGTCCATAAGAAGATAACCTTGAGCTGCACACTGTACTTCTGCCCATATCCTGTTGCCAAAACTGTAGTAAACCAGCCATAGCTAATTTCAGGGATACTGGGAAGTCTAGTTTATAGTTTAGTAGCTGTGTCCCCAGCTCAAACTGAGAAGGAAAGAATGGATACTAGGGAACATTTATTAGCAATCTCTGTGATACCTAGAAAATATTTGTGAACATGAGGCAACATTAAAATGTAGAAAAGAAAACTTCTAGGTAAATAGTTTGGTCATAGTTTAGTGACCGTCTATAGAAAATAGAAATCATTTGGCCATTTGATGAGTACAGAAGTCCACAGCTTATGATTTGGTTTGACTTACAATTCTTCAAATTTACGATGGTGGGAAAGTGATATGCATTCAATAGAAACTGTACTTCAGATTTTAAATTTTGGCCTTGGTCAACCTGTATACAGTACTCTCTGGTGATGCTGGGCAGTGACAGCCAGCCGCAGCTCCCAGTCAGGCATGTGATCACAGGGATAAACAACCCATACTCTATAGTATGTTATGTTGCCAGATGATTTTGTCCAACTGTAGGCTACTGTAAGTGTTCTGACCACTTTTAAAATAGGCAAAACTCAGCTATGATGTTCATTCAGTAGATTAGATACATTTAATAATCATTTTTGAGTTAGATATTTTTAATTTCTGATAGGTTTATCAGGATATCATAAATTGAGCAGTATCTGTATAATGATAAAGATATAGCTAAATATGTTTACTAAATCGGCAAGATAGCTGATTTAGCTTTCTCTTATATATTGATAGCCACTTAACCTGAAAGAATGATTGGACAATGATATATAAGGAACTTTATGTCAGGCAGTATATGAGGCATTATACATGCCATTGTGAATAATACAGCTACTGCTCTGGAGATCACAGTACAGTGAGGAAACATGGTGTTAGATAACCTTAGAATTTCATGAATATTCAGTTTTTTTTCATATATTCAAAGGAAGAATAGCATAGAAAATTTTGGGGGGAAAGAAAGTCCTACAGTTGGCATGCAGTTATAGTTAAATTAAATTCTCAAGTTTCCGATTGTCCTTAAAGTAATGCATGTAATTTTTTTTTGGCAATAGTGCTTCTATTTTCTTTTAAATCTTCACAGCAACAGAAAAAAATCTCAAGAATAATGAGAGAATATAGTTGGCCTTCTACATCCACAGGTTCCACATCTATAAATTCGACCAAATGCAAATCAAAAATATTTGGAGAAAAATAATCTCTTCATAGTTTGTATGTAGGGAATGGAGGACACCAAAGATATGAAGTTGAAGGATAAGCAGAGATCATCTAGACTATGTCAAGGGATTTGAGTATTATTCCAGGTCCAATGGTAAGCCATTGAAATATTTGAAGCAGTGGAGTAGTGTGATATGATTTTCTCTCTGGGAAGATTTACTCTGGCTGCTTTGTAGAGAATCAACGTTAGAAGACAAAATTAAAGGCATAAAACAAGTCATTGGGAGATTCTACAGGAGTCCAAGCACACATACACACACACACACACAAATATGGTGATTGGGCTAGAGTGGTAGCTGTGTAGATGGAGTGGATTGGACAAATTTTGGAAATGCTGGAGGTGAAGTTGATGGAATTGGCTATTAATAAGTCTGTAAGCAAACTCTATTGCTGTAAGAGCATAGGTGATTAGGCTGAACTTGTCTTTTGTCATTGTGTGCAGTGTACTGTTTTATGCAAATAATTTGAGCTTTCTTGGTGTTATACATGTGTATGCCATTAATTAATGGAATATTATGGGGAATTTGCTGCAAAGATTATTTCTTTCATTAAACAAAAATAGGGGGACTAATTTGACTGACAAATGTCAGGAAATTCTGATTGGCCAGCATTGGCAATCAACTTAATTAGCAAGTTTAGAATATACATTTTTTAAAAAATTGTTCCTTCTGTCTAACTATATTTTGGTGTATATTTTAGCCATCCCTATTTTTATTTCCCCCTCCACTCTGCCCTTCCCAGCCTCTGGTAACCATCATTCTACTCTTTGTCTCCATGTGTTTTTTTTTTTTTTCATATTTAGCTTCCACATATCAGAGAGATCATGTGAGACCTGTCATTCTGTAGGATATACATTTTATTACAAAATATGGAAGTGTGATTTTAAACAAAATATTTACCAAAATAATAACTTTATAATTAAATGGACTTTCATGAGGGGAGGTGAGAAAGCATGGCCTTAGGGACAAATTCTGGTTTTGGTTTTAGACTGCTGAATAGATAGAATAACATATGAGGTTATATAATACTCAGAGAATAACTGGGTTTGGAGAGAGAATTAAAAGTTCTGATTTGTACATATTGAATTTGGGATGCCTGGTGTACACTATAGCCTATGGAATTCCTACATAAACAGTTAAAAATGTTAAGAGTTGCTCAGAGATGAGATTTTTGCTAGAGATAAAACACAGGACCTGTGTTTCTAGATAAGTAGTGATTGAGATGCCTATTTCTACACCCAAATAGCCAATAAAAATCATGAGAATGGACAAGATTTCCAAGTATCTGAAAATGTAGTGAAATATTTTTAAAAGAGGTCCCAGCACAGAATCCTGATGGATACCAGATGGAGGAGGAAGACAATCTCTGCAAAGAAGGGTACCAGGGAAACTGAAAGAAGAGAGTATTTCTGGGAACAAGTATTCCTCAATTGCTTCTGATGTGAAAAGTATGATAATGTCTGAGAAATATTCATGCATTTAATATAAAGAACTCCTTGGTGTTCTTGGTGAGAGATTTTTTTTTTTTTTTTTTTTTGTGGATCACGGGTATAAAAAAAATTTCTGTTGTTAGGGATACTGAGCATAGATTAGAAATAGAGTTAAACATTGTAGATAGTCCTTATAAGAATTTTGATTGTGATCTCGAGGAGAGAAATAAAGCAGCAGCTGGAGATTAGAAGTTCTGTTTGTAATGGGAAAAATTGAACGTACTTAAATGCTGATGGAAAGGAAATAGTAGATATAGAGAGGTTGAAGACAAAAGAGAAGAAAGGGAAGAATCAAGGTAAGTTTTCTGAGCAAATGAGAGATAATGGGATATAAAGCATAAATGGAGATATTAGTTTGGAACAAAAGTAGTGCCTCTTTCATTATAATAAGGTAGAAGTAAAAGATGGATGTGAGTACAAAAACATTGCAAAAATAGTGATCATAAAATATCAGAGATTCCATGTTATTACTGTTGGTTTCTGTTTTATGTGAAATAAAAGGAAAGTTAATCTTCTGTGAGTAAATGGTGATGTAGTGGAGTCAGTGTGAGAGAGAAAGAGAGAGTGAGAGAGAGACACAGCAGGAGAGGGAGGGAAGGAAGGATAGAGGCCTAGTTAGGATAATCGTATCTATCTTTGGTCTTCCTCTTTTTTTTACTTTTCTCACTTTTAAATTGGTTTCTTAAATTTATGGTTTGGGAGAAATATGTCCAAAAATCTGATAATAATTGTATTTCAATCTTCATCTAACATGGCCTTGTTATTCCTTTTCTTCCTTTTTGACTAAGCTGTGAGAGGTTGAATCAGGAGCTACTAACCATATGCCATTTGGAAACCTTTTTTGAATTCTTTTTTTCTTAAGTGAACAGGTTGTTAACAGGCAATTTTCAAGTGCTATATCCATAGCAGGCCTGTGAGAGGTCATTAGGTGCATTGACAGTTCTATAACCTTTTGCAGGTGACGATTTATCAAGTCCCACTTGTCTTTGCATGTCTCTTTCCTTTGGTACCACTGTTAGAGACAAAATCCTGGTGGCCTAACTCTAGGAGGCTTTTCTGATGTTTTCACATATTATTTAACTCTTTTAGCCCTGTAGTATCTTGTTTTTTTCATACAGTAATGTTGCCTGACCTATGCTTAAGTTGACTTTCACTTTGTTTCAACATGTCATTGAGTGGATCAATCAAGCCTTGGGTAACTTACATTTCTTAATACACTATAAACGTGTAAAGTTTTACCTCTCTCTATTCTTTTCAGCAATCTCTAATACCAGATTATCTCTAGAAATTGTTGCTAAACTTCATTTTCCATCAAGTTCTTTTATTCTGCTTGGTACATATCTGTTCTTCTTTCTCAAATTAGTCCTCTCCTGTTTGTCTGTCTTCTATAATATCTGAGTTTGAATAGCTTTTGTCTATTAATAAATTTGTCTAAATTTTTCAGTTATGACATTTTGATTGATTGTCCCATTCTGATGTCTTTTCTCTGTATTCCATGGATATCTATATCATATGTGAACTTACACAAATTTATTAAGGTCAAGAATTCTTTAAGAAATCCCCCTGAACATTTGCTTCAACTATATTGTATTAATCAGGACTCAGTGGTTAAAGAAACAATAACCCAATTCGAGGTAGTTTAAACAAAAAAAGAATAGGCTTATATAAAGGGGAAGCCTAAGGGTAGAGTTCTGATGTATCTTAGGCAATATTTCTGTCTGTGCATCAGCATCATTTTAGCAAAAGTTTTCTCTCTGTGGCAAGAAAACTAAACCTAAAGCTTTATAGTTTGTAACTCATAAAGAAAGAGTTTCTCTCTCACTTCCCAAGGTGTATATAGTAAGGTTATGAGGGGACTCAGATTACTCATGCCTGAATCATGGGCCCGATCTTTGGGTAAGAAAATAGATCACATGTCCGTTCATACATTTAAGGAAGGGTTAGGTATTGTGATTTAACAGTCCCTCTAGAACCATTTATGAAACGGTTACTTCAAGGAAAGAATGCTGGCAGATAAAATTAACGTATCTACTATATACATGCTATTCACTCATATTTTCCATATTTTTGCCTTTAAGAGAAAATTTTAATTTAATAAATGGTAATATTTCTGATGACTTAAGACAGAAATATAAATCTTTTCAAAATTATATCAAACACTTATATAGTACTTACCAGTACCAGTATTGTTTGTAGTGTTTTACAAAATTCGATTTATGAATCATTAAAATAAACTATGAAGTAGGCACTGTAATTGTGCATATTGTACAGAATAAAAAAAGAAAAACCTGAAGCACAGAGAGCTCAAGTAAGAAGAGTATAAAATCCCAAGATCTGAACCAAGGCCGCCTGGCCCAGTGTCCATGCATTTAACCATTTTGTGCTATATATTATCCTTTCTCTTTGACACTTTCCCTCTGCCCCCGACACAAATGGCAGTTGAGTATACCATTACCTCATTAACAAATTGTAGCAGCATTCCCTTTTCTTTATCTCTGTATCCATTGTTGTCTCTCCATTCTTTTATCTTGGGTTTCTTCCTCAAGGGTTGTTTATTGTTTTTTATATGTATATGTGTAGGTTTAGGTATGTGGCAAAATAGCATTTCAATTAACCCTATTTTTTTTAAGTTAAGTCTTTTGCAATATGTTTTTCAACTTCTTCCAAGGAATTTTTTCTAAAATATAAATCTAATCATGTTGTTTTTCTGATTCAAAACATTAGTTTCCCAAAGCTTTTAAGTTAAAAATCTAAATTCCTTAACTAGTCCTATGAAATCTCACATGAGTTAACTTTTTCCAGTGTTTCATATACTCTTTCCACTCCCTCATTTCTGCCTGATCTTTCGTATATAATTCTTGCTACTTTCCCTCTTATATATCACATATCACCTGCACTATCTAGCTATGTGATCTTTGGAGAATGCTGTCCTGATGTTTGTTTCTAACCAACAGTTATATGTTGAACCTAATCATTAATGCGACTTTGTTAGGAGGTGGGGCTATTGCAAAGAAATTAGGTCATGAAGGCAGAGCCCTTGTAGATGGGCTTTATAATAAAAGGGATACCAGAGAGGTGCATTGCCATTTATACCATGTGAAAACACTAGGAGAAGACACCAGGAAACAGGACCTCACCAAACATTGACTCTGCTGACAGCTTGATCTTAGACTTCTTATTCTTCAGAACTTTGAGGAATCAAATTTTGTTGTTTATTTTATTTTATTTTTTTGCAGTTTTTGGCCGGGGCTGGGTTTAAACCCACCACCTTCGGCATATGGGGCTAGCACCCTACTCCTTTGAGCCACAGGCGCCGCTCCAAATTATGTTGTTTATAAGCTACCCAGTCTATGAAGTTTTGTTGCAACAATCCAATGGACTAAGATAAAGAATTATCTTAATCTCTGATCAACTGTTTCCTCAACTGTAAAATGGGGGGATTAGACTAGAATAGCTCTATGTATATACTCAGCCCTTAAAAAAAAACTATGATCCTCATTCTTGACTATTCATCTCTTCTATTGTGATATTTTTAGCTGTCTGGATCATTTATAGGTGTCTACAAAAAGTGCTCCTACGTGTAAATTTTAGCTATGTCTGTGGAAGGGGAAAATATCTTAAGGGTTTTCTTTTGTACGTTGAGGCTAATAATTTCAACAGACATTTAATACATGCATTTATTTTTTCCACTAATTATGTAAGTGATCTTCTATTGGGCTATGTCTGATCTCACCAATTTTACAAGCTTTAAAGAAAAACCTAAGCTGTTTACAAATTAACAGCAAACCCTTAACTCAAAGATTAGAATTCAATTTAAAGTTCAGAATTCACAAGTTTGAATGGCTCATTCAGATAAATTAATTTCCATGATTATTTTCAATGTCATCTTCAGCTAAACTGTTCATTGCTTCTGGTGACATAGTTGGTGATCCCTTTCTGTTAACCAACTTCAAAGTTTTGTAGCTCTGAAATGTAAATGCTAATTGACTCTGAAGAGCTATGGTTTATTTCTTGTTCTTTTTAGAGTCAGTATTCTCTAAATCACTGTTGCAAAAGCAACAGGAACTCAATGGCTAGTTGTTTCTACAGAGGAAAACAAATATGCTAATGAATTCTTTATGTATCTGGTGCAAATAAATTTATAATGTCAGTTACTTATCTATTTATATACAGTTTTCCGCAAAGGTATCTTGCTTTATTTGTGAAGGGTTTCAACGAGAGTGAGGATTGAGAAGTGGCCACCAAGCAAACTTTTCAGAAATGAGACTGCTTGCTTTTTGTTGAATGCAAGACAAATCGATCTCTAGTACTGCCTTACAAGGTTTTCTGAAACAGAGTTAGAGATACTGTAGGGGAAAGCGGAAAAAGCAGAAATGCCTGGTTTGCTCCTACCTCTTCCTATTCCCTGTTACTTGGATTTTTTTTTAACCATTTTAGTATGAGGTTTGCAAGCAGGGAGATTAGAGTATGCATCTTGATTCCCCTACTTCTTACTGTGACTTTGGGCAAAATTATTTTACCTCTTTAAACCTCAGTTTTCTTATAGTCAAGTGGGTATAATGAAAATGATAATATGTAGAGTTGTAATAAAGATCAAATGAAATAATGCATGTTAAGAGATGAATATAAAGTAAGCAATAAATACATGTAACTGTTAGCAGCTATTATTATTAAGCATTGCTGCTGCTGTTCTGTTGATGAAGAAAATTATTTTTATACCACCCAGCACATTTAGTCCAAAATCACTCAGGAAAGTTTTCTGTTCTCTTCTTAAACCTTCTACTTGGCAATCCCCTTGCCCTTCCTCACATACCACTTTTTTCCTCTTCCTTCACAAAGACCTTTGTTTGGGGTTGGAGGCCCCAATTCCCCAAACCTAGCTGACCTGATTTTGAATACTCATTGAGCTAGAAAATTCAACTAAGGCATAGTGGTAACCAAAAGGAAGTGTGAGTGGAAACTGAAAATGGAACTGGAATGCCCTGGCAGTAGGGATAGAAAGTAAAAGTAACTTACACAAGTTTCAGGGTAACAAAGGGAGATTTTATTTAGGAAGAACAAAGAGAAAGTTTAGAGCACTTCCAAAGGGAGTTGGAAGTGGGTCCCTTTCCAGAAGGAGAAAAGGTGAGAGATGGAAACAAAAGGTTTGCAGCAGCATAATACTCTGTTGGAAATTGGTTGTAAGTCTTTCCTTAGGCTCTCTATGCCTCCAGGCATCATTGCTCTTTTCTATTGGTCACTGATTGTCTCTTTTTATTAGTCATTGGTTACCTAGGTTACTTCATACCCACATTCTATGGGCCCTCCAGACTTACTGTTCAGCAGGCCTGGTTTCCCTCCCATCTCCCTTTAAGCCCCTTTCTTAGTGTCCCTTCTCAACTTCTAAATATTTTCCATTGCCTGAGTAATTCCGTTATCTCCAAGTTTTCCTTCCCAGTTACCAAAGTAAACCTATAGTTTGCCTAATCTGATCTCCTTAGCATCTCAGTAAACATCCAATAATACTTGAGTCATGAGTCTTGTAGGGTTTTTCTTTTTCACTTTTTATTTTTTATCTGGACCTTCCAACCCTACTCACACCCACACCCTTAACACCTACACCTTTCTCCATCCTATAAGTAGGTATTTTGCTAAAGGAAATTTTTGGCTACTAAGAACAATATGATTTTTCCAATGCTACATTTATTATTATCCTCAAAAAGCAGAGGATTGAGATAGAGTATATATCCTAAGTAATTTCAGGAGAGGGCCCTTTAGTTTTTGAGTAATGTATTAACGAAAGGTTAGTTTTATGCCTTTCTAAAGTGACTTGTGATTATTTAAGTCTCTGTGCTCTGAAGCTTTACAGAAGTCACTTAGGTATAAAGCATACCTTTCTATATAGTGCTGCTGTGGTCTAAACAATGTGACATATTATACAAAGCCATACTTAGATTCAAATCCTGGTTTAGACACTACTGGATGTGTGATATTGAACAAATTTTGTAACTTCTCTGAACCTCAATATTCTAATATGTGAAATAGAAATGAAAGCATCTAATTAATAAAGGTGTTACGAGGATTGAATGCAATACGAAAGCAAATCTCTAGGGCAGTGGTTCTCAACCTTCCTAATGCTGCAACTCTTTAATATAGTTCCTCATGTTGTGGTGACCCCCAACCATAAAATTATTTTCATTGCTACTTCATAACTGTAATTTTGCTACTGTTATGAATCATAATGTAAATATCTGATGTGCCAGAGACCTCCAAAGGGGTCGCAACCCGTAGGTTGAGAACTGCTGCTCTAGGACATAATACATACAATAAGTGTTTGTGTCATTATTTGTGTGGTGTGTATGTTAAAAATTCTCGGTTGAAGGAAGTATGTGGAAACATGGCCCAAAGTGAGATGCAATCAACATCTGGGAATATGTACCAGTAGATGTTGAACTGTCAAGGGCTTAGATCTAGATGCTTTTCAAGTATACTATTGGATAGTAAGTCAAAATGGACATGTTAATAAATGCTTTCTTGACTGATATGTGTGAATCACCATTGACACTGTGACCACACTGTAGCTCCATTGTTGAACAACACTGTGATAGACACTGCTTTGCAGTGTCTTTTTAGTATTGCGGTTTTTAAATCTTTTGTGTGTGTGTGTGTGTGTGTGTGTGTGTGACATCTAAGTTGGCCTTATCTAATGGCAAATTCTTCTTTATACCAAGTAAAGTGGCTCTCTTTATCAGATAAAAACAAACCAAATAGCTTGAGAAAGAGATGAAAGAGAAAAAAAAAAAAACAGTAACACCAAAATAATAGTTTCTTTTGAATGAAAATGAAGTCCCTGCATACATTTCCAAGCAAGCATTGCCCTGGGAATGCTTGACAATTAAATGTTGCTCCCTTTTTTAGTGGTAGATATTGAATGTAAAACAGCTTGTCAAGATGACAAATGAATCTAATGTGAGTTAAAACAAAATAAAACAAAACAAATAAAAACCAAAAAAAAACTTTAAAAATGACCTTTTTATTCTCAACTGAATATCACATTGTATATGGAATTAGATGGAGTTAATCAGATTTTTTTTTATATACTTGTCTCTGAAAAGAAGAACACCCCCACTTTTAGAGCCTTTGGAATGACCTAATTCATAGTCTCCTGAGAACAGATGATTCTAACAATATTTTCTGCTTATGACTGTGTGCAGGAATGTCTCCATTGTTATTGATATTGATTCTGCCCTAGCTTAGCCATTTAGTCATTGCTGTAACTATTCTTTGCTATTAGACATTCGTCCTCAGAGTCCTTAAGCCTAGGAACCTGTTTTGTTTTTTTTTAACTTTTTTATATCATTATACTGTGGTGTTACAAATGTTTTTGGATACATGTATCAATTTTGTCACAAGTGAGTCAAGGTTATAATGTATCCATCAACCAGACAGTGTTACATATACTGGTTAGGTAGGATTTCACTCATACCCCCCTTTCCCTTCTCCCCTGAATGACTTTCCACTGAGTTTCACTAACCTTTGTGCATATGCGTGTCCATCAGTTAGTTCCAATTTAATAGCAAGTACGTGGGCTATTTGTTTTTCCATTCTATAGATACTTTACTTGGCATAATGATTTCCAGTTCCATCCAAATTGTTGAAAAAGGCCTTAAAGTCATCCTTATTTGTGGCTATGTAGTATTCCATAGTATATATATATATATATATATGCCACATTTTGTGCATTCTTTCAGGTACTGATGGGCACTTGGGTTATTTCAATATCTTTGCAATTGTAAACTGTGCTGTTATAAACCTTCAAGTACAGGTATCCTTTTCATAAAATGTCTTTTTTTTTTTTTTTTTTTTTGCTTCGGGTAAATATCCCAAAGTGGAATTGTTGGATCAATGGTATGAATACCTATAATTCTTTGAGAATCTTCATACTGTTTTCCGGAGGTTGTTCCAGTTTGCAGTTCCACCAACAGAGGACATATTTCCTTTTTCTCTGTATCCATGCCAGCATCTATTGATTTTGGACTTTTTAACAAAAGCCATTCTAACTGTGGAAAGATGATCTCTCATTATGATTTTAATTTGTATTTCTCCAATAATTACTGACTTTTGAACATTTTTCATATGTTTATTGGCCATTAATGTTTGTCTCCTTTTGAAAAGCATCTCTTTATGTCTTTTGCTCATTGTTTTACTTGTCCTTGCTTATTTGCATGAGTACTTTGTATATTCTGGTTATTAGAACTTTATTTGATGTAAAACGTGCAAATATTTTCTCCTGTTCTGTAGGTTGTCTATTTAGTCTGTTTATATTTCCTTTGATGTGTGAAAGCTTTCTAATTTGATCAAGTCCTATTTATTTATTTTTGTTGTTGCTGTAATTGCCTTGGGGACTTAGTCATAAATTCATTGCAGTACCATGCTATTTTAATCACTGTAGACTTGTAGTATAATCTGAAGTCCAGTAACATCGTACTTCCAGATTTGTTTTTATTTCTAAGAAATGTGTTGACTATTGCTTCCCCCCCCCCAGTTCCATATGAAATGAAGAACTAGTTTTTCAACTTCTTTAAAGTATGACATTGGTCCTTTGATGAGGATTACATTGAATCTGTAGATCACTTTGGGTTGTATGGACATTTTAACAATGTTGATTCCTCCCAGACATGAGCATGGCATACTCTTCCATTTCCTAACATCTTCTGCTACTTCTTTTCTCAGGGTTTCATAGTTCTCTCTGTAGAGATCTTTTACCTCCTTTGTTAGGTTTATTCCCAGGTATTTCATTTTCTTTGAAGCTACTGTGAAGGATATCATGTCCTTGATGTGATTCTTAGCTTGACTGTTTGTTAGCATATATGAAGGCTACTGATTTGTGGACATTGATTTTATATCCTGAGATGTTACTGTATTTCTTGATCACTTCCAGGAGTCTCGTGATTGGGTCCCTAGGGTTTTCCATGTATGAGATTATATCATCAGCAAAGAATGAGTGTTTGACCTCCTCTGTCCCCAGTTGGATACCATTGATACCTTTCTCTTGCCAGATTGCATTGACTAAGACTTTCACCACTGTGTTGAATAGTACTGGCAGTAGAGGACATCCATGCCTGGCTCCAGCTGCAAGCAGAAATGCTTTCAGTTTTACTCCATTTAGTATGATATTAACAGTGAGTTTGTAGTAGATGGCTTCTGTCAACTTCAGAAATGTGCCATCTATGACTATTTTCTTAAATATTCCTGTCAGAAAAAGATGCTGAATTTGGTCAAATTTTTTCCTGTATCTATTAGTAGGATCATAAGATCTTTTTTTTTTTGCTTCTATTTATGTGGATAATTAATTATATTTATGGATTTTCATATTTTGAACCAATTTTTTCATTCCAGGGTTAAAGGCCACCTGATTGGGATATACATTTTTTTTAATGTACAGCTATATTTTTTTATTGAGTACTTTGTGTATTTACTTTTTCATTTCTCTCTTTTTTTATGGACTGAGTTTCATTCTTTCACCTGGGCTGCAGTACAGTGAAGTTGTCATAACTCACTACAACTTCAAACTCCCAGGCTTGAGTGATCCTCCTGCCTCAGTCTCCCAAGTAGCTGGGACTATATGCACTTATTACTATGCCTGAGTAATTTCTTTTCTCTCTCTTTTCTTTTCTTTTCTTTTCTTTTCTTTTCTTTTTTTCTTTTCTTTCTTTTCTTTCTGCCATGGTCTCACTCTGGCTCAGGCTGGTTTTGAACTCCTGAACTTAAGCAATTGTCCCACCTCAGCCTCCCACAGTGCTGGAATTACAGGTGTGAGCCACCTCGCCCCACCACTTTTTTTATTTCTGATTTAGTTTCACTTGGTCCTTTTTGTTCCATTCCTGGTTAATGTAGCAATAGAGTTATCAATTTTGTTTATCTTTTCAAGGAGCCTTTTTTTTTTTTTTTTTTTACTTTGGTCTTTATTATTTTCTTGTTTTAAATTGCATTTAATTCTGCTCTGACCTTAGTTCCTTTTCTTCTTCTGGCTTTGTGTTTAGTTTGCTCTTCCTTTTCTAGTTCTTTGAGACATGTCATTGCATTCTTAATTTTTAACTTTCTTTTTGATGTATGTATTTAAGGTTATGAATTTTTCCCTTACGGCTACTTTTGCTGAATCCCACAGATTTTGTTAGTGTATGTTCCCTCTGTCATTTAGTTCAAGGATCTTTGATTCCCATCTTTATTTCATTATTGACCCACTAATCCTTCAGCAACATATTGTTTAATTTCCATTTCTTTGTTGAGAATTGAGTGTTTTTCTCCTGTAATTGTTTTCTAGTTTTGTTCAGCTTTAGCCCTAGAAGATACATTGTATGATTTCTGATTTTTTTGAATTTGTTCAGATAAGTCTTGTGGTTTAGGGTATGATCTGTCTTGGAGAATGTTTCATGTGCTGATGACAAAAATGTATATTTAGTAGTTTTGGGGTAAAATTATGTTTAAATATGTCTTAGACCCATTTGTTCTAGAGTCCTATTTAAGTTTTTTGCTAGTGTCTTGTCATCTGAAACCTCCTTTATTGCCTTAGGGCAAATAGGTTTCCAGGGCACCTAGATTTCTTTGCTTGGAACTCTCCTGCTTAATTAGAAGAAGAGACCATCCCTAAATAGTTTGTCCCCCCACCCCCCGAATGTTGACACAGTAAGGAAGAGGCATGTGCACTAGAAACCTTCAATGCAGCTCTTCTGATTTGATCTGTTCAATTGCAATAGCCTCTATTCAAGTCTGTGCTGATGCTGTTTGTGCTGGGTGTTTAGCTTTTCGGCAGATAGTTGTAGGATTTTTGAGTTGGGAGCTAGGCAAATCCCTCTTCACTGAGTCTGAGTCTTGTGTGTATTGCTGTATCAGGAATCTCCTCACAGAGGTGACAGTTGCAGCTGAGTGAGGCTATCCAGAAAGTAGGCATGAGTTCCCAGATTGGGCATTTGTTCCATCCATGCCACAGTGTACTGGCAGTTGAAGTTTGGGTAGAGCTTGGTGGGGTATTGAACTTTGGAGAAACTCCTATGGTGGATGATCTTGGCTGGGGTGTTGAAGCCTAGGTGTAGTATTGAAATCTCCTAGCAGTGTCTTAGGCTTGGTAGAAGCTCTGAAGACACAGAAGCAGAGCCTCCTGCTCTGGCATGTGAGCCTCTGAAGTGAGACTTGGGGAAGGGCAAAAGCAGGTCATCTGAGCAGGGCCTTAGAGGCAGCAGTAGGGCTGTGAGGCCAATGGGCTCTTCTGATCTGGTAGGTAGGATCACAGGTTAGCAGGCACCAGGAAGTTGGGACATGGTAAACAAAGTCATAGCCAGCATCTGGCGGGCTTTTCCCTAGGCTAAAGGATCAGATGCCAAGATAGGTAGGCTGAGATAACTTCTAGCAGCCAGGAACCAATCAATATGGCTTTTTTACTTAACACTACCAAGAAGCTTTTTGACTTACTAGCCTTATCTAAAGGAAAAGGAAGACATCTGGGAAACCAATGACTTTTCTACCCTATTGATTCTTCACTTGGTCTGGGACATTCAAACGTCCCTCTACTTCGACTAGTTGAGGACCACTTATCATTCAGATATAAGTTGAATCATCATTTTTTCAAAGAAAGCCTGTCACCACAAAAAAAAAATGGGGTTCCCTTGTTACAAGCTCTAATTATTCCCTCTACTTTTCCTTCAGTTGTTATATCCTTCCTTTACATTGTATCATTGTATTAAGTTGACTCATGAAACTGCTGTGTATATACGCCCAAAACTGTTAAGTATTGGTAATTTCATATGATTCCACTCAAAATATTTAAGTGTGGGTTTATTAAATTAATTTGTATGTTCTTCACTATACCATAAATGCTGTGAACTCAGAGAAAAATCTGCCACTTTATTTCTTTAACTTTATGTCCCTGGTATCTAGCAAATATCTGTCATAAAAAAGTTGCTCTGTAAGTATTTGTATTTTTTTAATTTTAATTTTTATTATTTTTATTTCAAATATTATGAGCAGTTCATAATCACAAGGACAGGGAATCAACCCCGTGAGTAGATTAACAAAATGTGTTATATGTATACCATGGAATACTATGCAGCTATGAAGAAGGTTGACTAAATAGTTGTTAAATTAGTAAACAAAGGAATATAATTTGAATTCTAATTTCACTCTTGAAAAGAGTATTCAAGATGTTCTAGACTAGAACAGTAGTATGGTGTGAGGAGAAGAGGGTTTGCATTTATCATCTTTTTTTATTTAATACAAATAACATAGCTTCTTCAAAATAGATTATCTTATGAGTCCCAGGACTGTACATATTCCCTTGCAACCCCCCACATGATCCCATGTCAGAATTAGTATTGTGTGTTTATGTTATTTATGGATGTATATAGCCTCCTTCAGGAATTTTAGACCAAAAGAAAGAAAAAGATTCAACACAATTATTCTAGCTTCTGACTTTTACCTCTTGGTCAACCTTGTTTCCAACTATGCTTTCAGAAGAAATTTGTCTACTCAAGATAAAGTCATCTTGATGTTTGCCATATACATTTTGGGCTTTCATCTACTTCCTTGCTTACACCTCTATCTTCTACTTGTTGTTACCCTACCCATTTATCAAAGTCCAACTCATATTCATCCCTTTTTCTGAAGCCTTTCATGGCCAGTCAAGGTAAATTTTTCTATTTTAAATTCCTAGAACATGTGCTATATGTCTCATACAATGGTTTTATCACTTATTTAATGTCTACGTTAGAAGTGATTCTTACCATAAGAGGATATGTTGTTCCTGTTTTTTTTTTTTTTTTTTTCAGATTAATGTACGAGTACACATAATTAGGTTACACTGTGTTTGTAAGGTAAACTCCAAGTTATAGATGTGTGTGGACAGAGAGGACCTGTTGTCATTTACTTGCCCATTATTGTCCTTTATTATCAGTGATTTGGAAGAGTGGATATGTGTCAGAATGCATGCCTACTTTAAAGAAAGTGTATCAATTATTTTATGTTTAAATAATTTAAAATGTACTTGTTTTATTATACAAAGTAAAGAAAGTTTATTAGCTGTTTATATTTAGCAAAAGGAAGCATTTGTTTAAGAAACCTGAGAAACACTACAAGAGAGAACATTATAAGTCAGTATAGGCATTACACAACTAGAAGGAGATAGAGAAGTGCTTTGGCCTGTGGGCCAGAGAAGATGGTAGACACAGCCCCCGCCCCTTTTCTACACACAGTATCTTGGGACATCACAAAAATATGAAGTGAAATCTTTTAGTGACACTTGTGGTTACTATACAAACTTTTCATCTTTTTCCTTCTTTCGTAAGAACAGAAGTTTGGAGAAGAGCAGCTTAAGACTGAGATGACTTTTGCTTAGTAAGTATCTTAGATGTAGAGGATTTGTTTTGTGGTCTATGCTAAGCTGCAGGATGAGGAGAGTAGAGTTGGGTGACTGCAAGTCTAGGTTCTCCAAGTAGGGGAGGAAATAGGCAGGAAGACAGAGAAGAAGCTCTGTTAATCCAAACAGACTCATTTGTCCAGAAAAACTTCTAGGCTGCTCTTTCCAGATATTATTTTACTAAAGATAATTTAGATGACTATCAGTAAATACTAGAGAACCACCAAGGTAATTTGCCTCTCCAAGAAAATTCTAAGTTTCTAGTAAATAGTGGTCATAACTCACACTTGTATTGTGCACAACACAGTGCATTATAAATAGTAAGTCATCAACAAATATTTCATTGAATATTAGAAATTTGGAGATGGAAGTTACCCTAGGAATCATTTAATGTAACTTGCTTATTTTCTACTTCATGTATTCACGGTAGTTTTAATGCATCTACTCTGTACCAGGCAGTTTGTCTACAAAAGACCTAAAGAAAAATAAGGCAGTGCCTGTGTTTGGGGGAAATTACAGGATGAGAAAACTGAAGTATGAAGAGGAGACTTCTCTTGTCTAATATCAAGAGGCCTAGGGTAGACCTGGTTATGCACAGCTTAGTACTCTTTGCTTTAAAAACAATCCCTTTGTTGGTCCTTGGTGAGTGCCCCTATCTTGTTCTGGATCTTGATACCTACTGTTTCTTTAATTCTAAAAAACAAACAAAAAAAATTTTCTTGTTCTTCTCCTAGCTCTAGAAAAAGAAACACAGGTATAATTGTCTTGTACTTGATTAGCCCTCACTGTGCATAAAGTAAAAATTTATTCTTATGGTAACCTTCCTCTCTCTATGTGCTGCTTGCTTTCTGCATGTGATTTTATAAAGATTTACAAATCTAAGCCATTAGGTTACCTTTGCACTTTACTTTCTTCAGATTTCTCTTTATCTGCTTTGTTTCACTTTAAGATTAAAAAAATCACTCTAAAGAGTACTCTCTCTTCTTCTATTGAAAATATTTTTATTTATAGTAAATACTTTTCAAATTAATTGTGGAAAATTTTAAAGATGCAGAATATATAAAGAAACAATTAGATTCACCAAAAAAATTTCATACCCAGAGAGATAACTACTCAACATTTTAATAGAGTCAGCTCTATAAATCCATGGGTTCTCCATCTGTGGATTCAGTCAACCACAGGTCAAAAATATTTGATAAAAACAATTACAATAATAATAACAATGCAACAATAAAAATACAAAGAAAACAATGTAGTACAACTACTTATATATAATTTACATTATGTTAGGTATTATAAGTAATCTAGAGATGATTTAAAATATAAATCAATCAAGAATATACATAGATTATATGTAAATATATGATTTATGTATGTTACTTGAGCATACATACATTTTGGCATCTGTGGGGATTCTGGAACCAATCGCCCATGGATACCAAGAAGCAATTATGTATTACCTTCATGTATATAAATATATACACATACATGTATATATACATATGTAGTTTAGTTTTTGAAGTAGTTGTAATTGTGTAATCTATGATTCTACAATCTGTTTTTTCTCTCAATAATATATTATAAATATCTATTTACATCAATAATTATTCTTCTACATTAGTTTTAATGCTTACATAATATTTTATTGTACAGATATTTCTATCATGTGACTATATATGCAAGGCTTTAATATAAGTGCTGGCCATAAGAGTTCTAATGAAAGATTTAGGCTTAGTCTATAGTCAAATAGCTTATTCCAGAATTCCACTTAGGAACCAAGGCCAAACATGCTAATCTGGGTAAGGCAGATAAAAGCAGTTTTAACCTGGTTTCGACTAAAGAGTGATCATGAAACAAACTCTTGCTTTCCACTAGAAATGCAGTAGGGACGTAATCTTAAAGACTGGGAAGTACTGGAAAGCTGAAAAGAAGCTTACATAATATAATGCGATAAGTTCTGTAATAGAAAAATGATCAATATAATTGTTGGGTGTGATGTGGATTAACATTTACATATAAAGATTGCCTCATAGCAACCCTCAATTTAACTTTAATTCAAAACTTGGAGTTAGGAAATCGTGTCTGTAGGAGATATCTTTTCCCCCTAAAATACCTGTTATCTTTCTTAGAACAATTTTGTCAATACCTTTCTGTAGAACTAAAAACATTTCTAAAAAGACTGCAATATTCATCAATACAAGGTAATCTTATAGTGTCTTTTCCCCTGCCCTTCTGAAAGACTCATCTTGTTTCTTCTCTCATGTGGTACTTTGCGGACACCCACATGAGCTGCGACTGTCTTTGTTTGGGCTTCTGCAGTACTGTACCTTACGCTCCAGTAATATAAAGAATACCTGTTTTAACAGTTTGTTATAGTAGACTATTGGATATATCATGGATCAAAACCTGTTCCCAAAATAAGATGACTTTTTATAGTAAGAGCATGATACAGTATGTTTAACTTGGTAGGATGTGTGTGCTACCCCCTTTATCCAAACACCAGCTTCACAAGGGAGTTCTACTGAATTGATTTAATTGAATTTTTATGCTGAATAAAGGTCTATGTCTTAACTTTTACTTTGTTCATTCCTTTATTTTACACTATAAGAAAATGCAAAGTCTTGATTTACTATGAGATGTTGGTTATTTATAATGCATTTCCAGTTGGCAGTCAGTATTTCTGACTCTACTGTTGATTGCAAGCTCTGGCAAGGACATACTGGTCTGAAAGCCAGGAGAAGAATATATCCTGCCTAAGCTGAAATATAGAAGAATACAGGAACAGTATTAGAAGAAACATTCTGAGCACTTTTTTTTTCTGACAAAAGAAACAGTTTGAAATCAGGTCTCCAGTTGGAATGGACATATAGAAATTGAGAACTGAGATTCAAAGTCAAGTTAAAACTGAGACTGACCAGACTGGAAAAATTAGGAGGTAAAAAGCGATGGAAGGAAGATAAACTTTGAGTAATCTATGACATGAAATCTAGAGAGCTATGAAAATTTGTTATTTTGTTTTAAAGGATGCTATCATAGTCTTGTTGATAGTCATATTGAGTATAATTTAAAACAGAGATTATTAGGATTAGTATCATTTTGGTCCAGATAATTGTTTATTAGGGTAGGGGGATTGACCTGTGTATTATAGGCTGTTTAATAGCATCCCTGACCTATATTCACTTGATGACAATAATACCCTTAACATTATGAGTTCCTATGAACTAAAAATATTTCCAGCCATCACCAAATGTTCTTTGGGGAACAGGACAAAAACATCCCTGTTGAGAAACACTGATTTAAAGGATTCACAGAAAGAAAATATTTTGTTAAGAGGGTTTACATACATACTGCACTTAGGTTGTATTTTTCAGTTATAAACTCATTGATCATCACCCTCTCTACCTCATATTTCCAAAGTTGTGCCATCTATTCTTTCTCTCCTATAAAAATTAAAACCATTTCTTATACTTTTCCTGTGGTCATAGGAGTTCAGATAATAGAATAATGATGAATTCCATGTGCTCCTTAAGTCAGGATACATATTCAGGGACTACCTTAACACTTATAGTTAGGCAAGGAAACCCTTGGAGGACTTTCTGACTTTTAGGCAGTCTCAGATATATCTGCAGAAAGTTCCAGAGAGGTACAAAGATAATTACTATTTAAATAGACTTTTTGATTTTTTTTATTGTTTCAGGTTAACTGAGGGTACAAAGAAAATTAGGTTACAATATTTGCATTCGTTAGGTAAAGTCCTTTTTATAATTGTGTCCCACTCCCAAGAGGTGTGTCATATACCCTAACACTGTGCCCATTTAGTGGGAGCACACTCATCCTGCCCCTCCTCCCCTGTCCCTTGTAGCCCTGCCCTTCACCTTGAATTGTTTTGAGGTTTTCTCTTATGTGGGTGTGGATTAATTAGATTATCTACAGGATACATAATAGAATTGAGTACATTGGATTCTTGCTTCTCCCTCCTTTCATACTTTACTAAGAAGAATGAGTAGGAACACATTTTGATGGGTTTTCTATTTATTTGGAATCCATGCTTAGGTGTCTAATATAGGCTCTGTGCATGTGGTTGGTTTTCTGAGTTTTTTAAGAATTCATTCTCTATTTGCTCTTAGAATAAAAATAGAAAATAAATCAAGACAACTTCCTCCAGTGACACTACTATCCTACTGTTATTTTTGTATTGAATTTATCCAGCTCTTGAAGGTTTCTCTTCTTAAAATTTCAACTATTTCATCTAAGGGAGCTGAATATACTACATAAAATATTTTACCTATTTGTTTGTAGGCTAGGTTTTGAGAATTCAAGCTATGATCCCAAACTCTCTTCTCCCAGTTGATTTCCATAATTACTCATGTTAATAACTTCTCTTGAATAGCGGGATATCATCCTCAGTGTTACTAAGCAGCATTACCTTTTCTAATTCAAAAACATTTTTACTGACATGAAGATTTATTGGCCTCAAGTATTTTTAACATTTTGTTATATTTCTATTTGTTTCTGTTTCTTCTAATAGCTAAGCTAGTGTTATTTCAGAACACATCGGTTACAATTAATTTCTTATCATTTGTTGTCAGAACAAATCAAGACTTCTTTACAGCTCAATGTTATTACCCTTCAAAATATTTTGTCTCTAATATAGAGAATTGTGAAGGAGTTGATTAAGGTCAAATATTTCCAGAAATCTAAGCATTTGATTTGTAGTTTAACTTGCCATCTTGAAATATCATATCTAATTAAATTTTTCAAACCTGTAATTTTTAATAGATTATATAAAATTCACTGAATGAATTGAAGTTGTAGAATAGTGGAATTCCATTTCTGTGACTTCTTTCAGCAGTGTATAGATAAAATAGAAACATACTATAATGTTTAATAACATATATTTAGCTTTAGTATAAGCCAAATTTGGCTTTCAATCTTGTCTTTAATACTTTGTTACTAGCAATTAAATTAGCCTCTGTGAATATCATTTTCCTGATTATAAAAAAGCAGCAGAAAATAATAATATCTATTTCATAAAGATTGTTGTGACTGTTAAACAAAACGATGCATGGAAAGCACTCAGTGCTACACTTGGACAAGACTTTCCTTTCAGTAACACAAAATGCCCTTATATTTACTCAAATGAGCTAAATACCTCAACAGGCTTCATCTGACCTGTTGTAAATAATAATAATGGGCACTTGATATGTTTCAGCCTCTATGATAGTCATTTGATATGACTATTTCTAATCTACATGGCAATCTTATTACTTAGGTATTATTCCCTCCCTTTTATAGATGAAGAAAATGAGGCTCAGAGAGGTTAAGTAGGTTATTCATCCTTACACAGCTGATCATACATATAGGTTCAAATCTAGATCTGTTTGGCTCCAAACCAAAGTCTATTTCATTTAACAACTTTATTATTTATGTAAGGATGGGCTTTTCTTCCTTCTGTAGATACATTGTTTGCTAATTCAATAAAAGTGAAGGATTTCCTCTTAGCATTGTTGCCTGGGTGACCAAAATTTAATCTTCAACACTGTGTTCAGCTCACTACTTCCATTCCAAATATTTCTCACTTCAACTCAGTAGATATTAATCATGGCTGGCTTCATACCTAAAGTACTGTGTAGACCCTCTCTCTTTACATCATTTGTTGAACATCTGGGAATATCGTTCTGCTTCTAATTTTTCTGCATACTAATGATGGCCTGAAACATTTTTAAAGAGACTTTACTGACAGTTTACATGGAGCTAAAACTGAGAAAAGGTTTTGACAAGTTGTCAGTGAGAAGATTGGCAAAGAAAGCAAATGTAGCAGACCTTGCAGTGGTAGTGATATGGCAGAAAAGAAAAATGAAAAATAGGTAGGATGTGATGTTGACAATAAATTTTTTCACATGCTGTTTGCTCTACCTAGGATATCTTTCTTCCTTTCATTATAATCAAAGTGATACATACATTGTGTAAGAAATTTAAATAGTAGAGAAGAGTATGAAGTAAAAAATAAAGATTTTTGCCTTTCTCTCAACCCTCTTTTAGCACCAGCACACTTAAGCTTTTTTATTAGACTTTTATACATCTTTTCACCTACCTTCTACAAAGCCCCACAGGCACAAGAATCAGACCCTCCCACTACAACATAACCAGGGTACAACGTTGGAGGTTCCCCTTGTGATTGGCTCAGGTCAAGAGTTCCAAACCAATTGTTCTGGTCAGCACAAACACAGATGAAGGGGGAGAGTTCAATTGGTCTCCAGCACCTACATAGCAGGGGTCCACTGACAGATCAAGGTGACTTGCTCCAGTGCTCCATGGAGTCAGAAAGGCCTGCCCAGCAAAAGAGTTAGTCAGGGCTGTTGCTTCCTACCACACCTTGCACCTCTGTCACACCCAGTCACTGGTAACCCAGTGGGGCTTGGCTCAATTCCCTCCAATGAGCAAAATTGCCAAGGATTTGTACCTGCTGGAGTCAAAGGGAAGCCAGTAACTCCTTAGCCAGGCCTCCACACTCTGCCATCTCCTAGCAGGGGGTGCTTAATGGAAACTGGGGAGTCTTCCTACAGAGTTTGTTCTAAACCAGAGCATCAAATGTTTTACTCTCTCAGAAACCACACCTCTGCCTGACCTGCACTGTTCCTGTGGTACCTATGTAGGACAAGGTCTGGCTCCCTCTGGTTGTCCACAGAATTGGGAGGTGTCTCTTCAAAATTTGACCCCAGTGAGATCTCTCTACTATGGCTGATGCTGCATGTGTTCCACACCTCAGCTGGGTTCCTGAGCCTCTGTGTGGGTTCCCGAACATCTGCCTACCATTGATTTGTACTTTCACAGAGCCAGACCAGACACCTTCCCCCTGTGATTTTATGCACTGCTACTGGATTCACTGTTTCAGTGCAGCTGCAATGCAGTGGCCCATGCAATGCCCGGTCTTCTCAAAGAACCACAGACATTCTGGTCTCTGCAGGGTTTGGACATCTAGACTGCCAGGAGAGGAGGGAAGGGTGGACTGGGAGTTCAAAATGGCAGGGAAAATATCTGTTCAACTTTCATGCTGGGCAAGAGAATGCCCAGGCTCACAGCAGGGTCTCTCTGGAGAAGGAGTATTAGCCTTCAGCAACTCTCCCATGGGGTGAGACAAGAGGTCTTCAGTTCACCATTTGTTTATAGAGATCCCACAGCAAGCCACTCTCTTAGGGGAGGGAATGGACACTCATCCTTTTTGGGATGGGTTTTGTATCTGAAATTTGCTTCCTTGTGGGTCACAGCTTGCCTGAGTAGAGATGACATGCAGTTATCAATCTTCTCTGTCAGCTCAGTTCTTGACCTTCAGCTTCATTGGGTTCGTTCTGGCCATTATCTCTTCCTGTGAATGGGAACTTCTGTTGAATGCTGGCTCCAGTTGGCCTCCCCTCAAATGTCCTCTTTTTCATTTTTAAGTCTAATTTCTTTTGGAATACTTTCTATGGAAGTACATGTAGACTTACCTTGTTTTGTTATGGCTATATAACTTGGATGTATCATAGTGATTTTATTTAAATATTCATTTATAGATGTTTAGATTGCTTCCAATTCTTCTCCATTACAATCACCTATTGAGTTAAACTTGTGTTTTTATTTCTATCTGTGTATCATCATTCACATAAAAAATGATACCCATTTTACTCTACATTTTAGCATATCTGACAGCACTTCATCAAATCAGTCTATGTGTGAATGTGTATGTATATGTATGTGTATGTGTGTGCGTGTATCACTATAGAGAAAATCCTGAAAATCCCCTACCAGGCACTTTCACTTGAATTAGTTAAAAGCTTGTTCAAAACAAATGAGTAGAAATGACAAATTGGTCCAAAGAATATACTGCTTGAAAATGAGTATTTCCATTGATTCACTGCTTTTTCACCTGTTGGTCATATTTCCTGAACCATGGAGTGTGAGACTTTGAAACTCCTTATGTAACGATTACCAAAAAGTCTGAAAAGTTCTTTAATATACTAGGACCACCAACAACTGCAAAAGTGCTTTGCTGTATGGGCAGCACCCATAGCTCAATGGGTAGGACACTGGCCACATACACTGAGGCTGGAGGATTTGAATCTTGCCAGGGCCAGCTAAAAACTACAATGACAACTGCTACAACAGAATAGGCTGACATTGTGGTGGGCATCTGTAGTCCCAGATACTGGAGAGGCTGAAGCAAGAGAATTGCTTAAGCCTAAGAGTTTGAGGTTGCTGTGAGCTGTGATGCCATTGTACTCTATTGAGGGCAACATAATTAAACTCTGTCTCAAAAACAGAAAAGTGCTTTGTTGTTCACAAATATAACCACTACCTGAAAAGCCAATGAGATCAATAAAACTTAGTTGTATTTTTACAATTAATTTATATCAGCCAGATGGCCCTTTGGCTCAGTTTTATTAATGTTTTAATTATAAAATTGTGTCCACTATACACAGTTAAATATACAAATGTATTTAAAGATAAAAAATGAAAATCTTCTAGTTATCTCTACTTGTCTTAGTCTGTTTAGTATTACTATCACAGAATAACTGTGGCTTAGTAATTTATAAAAAGAAGTATATTTGGCTCACAATTTTCGTTGCTGGATAGTTCAAGATAACATCTTGAACTTGGCATCTACTCAGTATCTGGTGTGGACTTCTTTCTGCATCAAAACAAGTTGGAGAAGCAGAAGGGGCAGTAGGCATACCAAAGGATCAAACATAAGAAGCAACCTCACTTTATATATGAAAGAATCCACTCTTGGGAATTAACCCATGCCTCTGAGAACTAACCAAATCTCCTGTGAAAGAGAATCTATCTTAATCTAATTACCCCTTAAAGATATTGCCTCCCAAAACCACACATTGATGACCAAAATTCAATGAGTTTTGGTGGGAACAAACAATATTTAAACCATAGGTCTACGTCTCTGTCCAATCTCACTCTCCTGAATTCACTGTTGGTGAACATTTGGTATATAACTTTTAGAATGTTGTTCTAGGTCCACAGAAATAATCTTTTTATTACATACACCCACCCCCCACACACACAATTTATAGAAAATGACTATTTTAGTATTTCACTATATGGGTGTAGCATACTTTTTTATTTTAAAATATTAAGAGGGTCAGATGTTTTTGATACATGGCTTGAGTCAGCACTATGAATGTGTCCATTAACTGAGTAGGATTCATTGTACCCATTAGGTGGGTTTTTAGCACTTCTCTCTTCTCCCTTCCTCCCTGTTTGATTTACAATGACTTTTATATACCTCTGTACACTTGTATGCACACTGATTTATTAGATAGTTTGCATGGTATTTGTTTTTCTATTCATTCATTCCTTTCTTTCTTTCTTTCTTTCTTTTTTTTGAGGAAGAGTCTCACTCTGTCATCCTGGATAGAGTGCCATGGTGTCATAGCTCAAAAAAACTTCAATTCCTGAGCTTGAGCAATTCTCTTCCCTCAGCCTCCTAAGTAACTGAGACTACTGGTGTGTGCTACCACACCTGGATAGTTTTTATATTTTTAGTGGAGATGAAGTCTCCCTTTTTCTCAGGCTGGTCTTGAACTCCTGATCTCAAGAAATCCACCTGCATTGGCCTCCCAGAGTGGTAGGATTACAGGCATGAGCCAACATGCCTGGCATGATTTTCTATTCTTAAGATACTTTGCTTAGTATAATAGTTTCTAGTTCTTTCCATATTACTGAAATTAATTAAATGAGTTTAGAGGCATTAATTAATCCTTTTTATGGCTGAGTAGTACTTCATGGCACATACACACCACAGTTTGTTAATCTATTCATGACTTGATAGACACTTGGGTTTATTCCACATCTCTGTAATTGTGAATTTTGTTGCAATGAATATTTGAGTGTGGGTCTTTTTGGTAAAATGATTTCTTTTCTGCTGGGTAGATACCCAGTAGTATGATTGCTGAATTAAATGATAGGTCTACTTTTAGTTCATTGAAAATCTCCATACTGTTTTCCATAAGGGTTATACAAATTTAGAGTCCCACCAACAGTATATAACTGTTCCTTTCTTTATGCATTTGTGTCAGTATCTGTTGTTTCTAGACTTTTTAATAAAAGCCTTTCAAACAGCAGTAAGGTGATATCTCATTGTGGTTTTAATTTGAATTTCCCTTATAATTAGAGATGCTGAGCATTTTTCATATGTTTGCTGGCCATTTGTCTATCTTCTTTTGAAAACCTTCTGTTCATATCTTTTCCTCACTTTTTAATGGGATTATTAGTTTTTTTTCCGCTCACTGATTTGTTTGAGTTTCTGTAGATTCTGTATATCAGCCCTTTATTGGATGTATAGATTGCAAATATTTTATCTCATTCTTTAAATTGTCTATTTACCTTTAGCTGTGCAGAAAGCTTTTTAGTTTTATCAAGTCCTATTTATTTCTCTTGGTGCATTAATTTGCAGTTGGGGTTTTAGTCATATGTTCTTGGCCTACACCAATGTCTAGAAAAGTTTTATTCTACACTTTCTCCTAAAATGTTTAGATAGTTTCATACCTTCAATTTAAATATTTTATCCTTCTTGAATTAATTATTGTGAGGAGTAAGAGGTAAGGGCCTCATTTCATTCTTCTGCATACATTTTTAAACCAATCTTTAAACAATGCATATATTTTTAAACTATTTTGTAAACTTACAGATGACATTTCAATATATGTCTGTGTCTTTTCAAAAGTTTATGGGACTCATGTGGATATTAACCATATTTTGTTTGTTTATTAGAAGGTCAAATGACATTGTCTATAAATCTTTATTCAAAATATATTCCATTTTTTTGCCTTGCATGAGTGCCACTGGCAAGGTGGGAATAGAGTAGAAGTTGGATGAAGGAAAAGGAATAATATTTGGTAATTGGTTGAAGACTGGTTAATGATAAAGGAGCAGCAATAAGATGCATAATTTAGCAGAAGCCATAATTAAGAGTCAGAGAGAATTAGCAAAAACTTAAAATTCCCAGGATATGCAGAAATATAGTAGGAATACATTAGACTCTCGTGGCAATTGGCTAGTTAAGCCAAATTTACCTGGACCATAACTGGAAGGTAATTCCAGTTAACATCTGATATCAATGAGAATTAAGTGACATGCCTTAAAAATTGAAAATGATCAATTTAAGATGAATATAAACAAGAACCAAGGCACCTAGATTGCAGTTTTATATGAAAACATGGCCCGTATTTATTTAATCTACTACTTTAATTTGCGTATGTTAAGCAGCACACTAAATATTTCTTTCAGGAAGAAATGAGAAACATAGGAAGAAAAGAGGAAGGGTAAGAGAAAAGGAAGGAAAGAAGACGAAAGGGTAGAAGGGAGGGAGGGAAAATAACTTATGGAAAATATGATCTTGAACAGTGCTTTGTTTTAGCATGGGAAAATAAATGTCTAAATACAAAGATCTATTTAGGGATTTGGGGAAAGTTATGAAGTATTAGGTGCAATCCTAATTTATAAATGTATGATTATGTTTTTTAATAACATAGATCTCTACAGACCTAAAAAAGATTGAATGTTGACCTGATCCATTTATTCATACATTAATAAATATTTATTGAACAGCCACTGTGCATATAGCATTCTATAAATGTTGTAGAAGACACATGTTAGTCTTTAAGGAGTTTATAATCTAGGCTTAAACACACATACACATAATGTAAATGATTCAAGAGAACAAACAGCAGTAAGCCATAGTGAAAAAAAAAGTTTTTAAGTAAGACATATTTAAGTTAAAATCCTGTAGAGATATGTGACGTTGCTGTGATAGTAGCTACTCTAAGTCTCAGTTTCTTTACCTAGAAAATAAGGAAATTAATATTATCCACCTCATAGTGCTATAGTGAGAAGTAAGTTAATGTTTTAAAATTGTTAGTATAGTACTTGAAATGCTATAACTGCCTAATGATGATGATATAATTATTAATGGTTACTAGCTACTGAAATCAGTGAAAATGTTTTTAGGCTGTACGTGATTGTCAAATTAAGGCCACAGATCAGAAGTCAGAAAACTTATTTTTCTGTGAAGGAATACAGTAAATACATATTTTAAGTTTTGCAAGTCACATATGGTTTCTGTCAAATATTCATTTTTATCTGTAAGCCTTTAAAATATAAAAAACCGCAATTCACAAGCCATAGAACAAACAGGTTTGAGGCTGGAATCGTTATTACTGCTTTTATTGTAGCCCATTGGTTTTGATATATTATGATTCTATTTTCACTTGTTTTGCAACATTTTTAAATTTCCTTCTTAATCTCTCCATTGACCCACTGGTCATTCAGGAGCATCTTGGTTAATTTCTATGTATTTGTATGGTTTCACATGTTCCTCTTGTTATTGATTTCTAGTTTTATTCCATTGTGGTCAGGAAAATGATTGGTATGATTTCAATGTTTTTGAGTTCTTGAAGACTTGTTTTGTGGCCAAAAATATGGTCTATCCTTGAAAATGGTCCATGAGCTGAGGAGAAGAATGTGTATTCTGCAGGTATTGAACAAAACATTCTGTAAATATCTATTAGGTACCTTAGATCTATAGTGCAGATTAAGTCCCAAGTTTCTTTGTTGATTTTCTGTCTGGATGACCTGTCCAATGCTGAAAGTGGAATATTAAGGTCGTTGGCAATTACTATATTGGAGTCTGTCTCTCCCTTTAACTCTGATATTTGTTTTATATATCTAGATGCTCCCATGTTGATGCATTTAAAAATTTTATATATTCTTAAATTCACTCATTTATCATTATACAATGACCTTTCACTCTTTGTACCATTTTTGTCTTGAAATTTATTTTATCTGATAGAAGTATAGATATTCCTGTTCTTTTCTTTCTTTCTTTCTTTTTGGTTTCTATTTGCATGCATTATATTTTTCTGTCATTTTATTTTCAGTCTATGTGTGTCTTTATAGTTGAAGTTAATTTCCTGCAGACAATATATAGCTGGATATTGTTCATTTTTTATCCATTCAGCCACTCTATGTCTTTTGATTGGTGAGTTTAGACCACTGACATTGAATGTTATTATTGATAGGTAAGGAATCACTAGTGCTGTGTTGTTATTTGATTTCTGGTGGTTTTGTAATCCTCTTTATATTTTTTCCTTCCTTCCTGTCTGTCATTGATAAAAGTGATTTTCTCTGCTAGTATGTTTTAATTTCTTGATTTTTGGCTTTCTTATATCTTTATAAGTTTTTTGATTTGAGGCTGCCATGGGGCTTGCAAAAACTATTTTATAACCAATTATTTTAAATAAGTGACAACTTTGCTTTCAAAAAAAATAGAAATATAATAGGCATTCTACCCTTCAACTCTACTTCCGCACCTTTGAACTTTTTGATGTTTAAATTAATATCTTATACACTCTTTCAAAAAGTTGTAGTTATTTTTGATATATTTGTCTTTTCTATCTTCCTACACAAGATAAAAGTTTTTATAAACCACATTTATAGCAATAGAGTATTCTGTATTTGTGTACATACTGTTATCAGTGACTTGTATACCTTCAGATGACTTTTGATTGTGCATTAACATCCTTTTCTTTCATGTTGGAAAAATTCTTCTAATGTTTCTTCTAGGACAGGTCTGGTATTAGTGAAATTCTTCAACTTTGATTTGTCTGAAAAAGGCTTATTTTCTTCATTTTTGAAGGATATTTTTGCAGTACATAATGTTGTAGCAGTAAGACGTTTTGCTTTCTGTGCTCTGAACATGTCATGTCAGTCTCTCCTGGCCTGTGAGTTTTCCACTGAAAAGTTTGCTGCCAAACATGTTGGAGCTCCTTTATATGTTCTTATTTTTAATTCCTTCATTTAGGACCTTTTCTTTGTCTATGACTGTTAGGAACTTAATTATTAAATGCCTAGTGATGGTCTTGTTTGGGTCGCATCTTCTTGGTGTTGTGACATTCTTGTACCTTTGATAACAAATTTCCCTTAGGTTTGGGAAGTTTTGTTTTTATTTATTTGACTAAACTTTCTACCCAAATATCTCTCTATGCCTCCTGTTAAATGCCAATAACACTTTGATTTGCCCCTTTGAGGCTATTTTCTAGACATTGTGGTGATGATTTTTTCTATTTTTTAATTTTTTTTCTTCTGAATGTATATTTTCAAATAGCCCGTCTTCAGGCTCAATAATTCTTTCTTCTGCTTGATCAGTACTTTGTTGAGAGACTCTGATACATTTCCCAGCTTATCAATAGTATTTTTTCAGCTACAGAATGTCTGCTTGATTTTTAAAAAAATATTTCAATTTCTTTGTTAAATTTCTCTGATAGGCTTCTGAGTACTTACTTTGTGCTGTCTTTTAAAATTTTTTTTATTAAAGCATAAGCACATAGATCATGTATACATTAATGCATTTATGGGGTACAATGTGCTGATTTCATATAGAATTAGGAGCATTGACATCACACTGGTTAATATATACCTCATCTAATTTATTTAATTATTGTGATAAGACATTTATACTCCATACTTAATAGATTTGACATGTACCCTTGCATTATGCACCATAGGTGTGATCCTACCTGTGTTGAACTTCACTAAGCTTCTTTAGGATAGCTATATTGAATTCTTTGTTTGAAAGGTCATTTATCTTTATTACCCTGAGATTGGTCATTGGTACCTTATTTAGTTCATTTGGTGAAATCATGCTTTCCTATGTATTCTTGATGCTTGTGGATTTTTGTTGATGTCTGGGCATTAAAGAGTTATGTACTTATCTTTATCCTTACAGTCTGGGGAATTTTGAATCCATACTTCTTGAGAAGGCTTTCCAGATATTCAACAAAATTGAGTGGTGTCATGTAAGCCTTTGGTCACAACAGCTTTATTAGCACTTGGGATGCCCCAAGCTCATTAATGCTGTGGTAACATCTTGTTGATCTTAGGTATACTATGAAAGAATTCCATGGATTACCACACAAAGTCTCTCAATATCTTTCTTCATCCTGTGTGCTGGGCTTCTGGAGTTCAGGGAGAAGTGATATGGACACCCTTTCTTGCCCACTGAATCTAGGACTGTGCCAATCACTTCTGAAGTCAGACTGTTTTCACATGAAGTCTGTGGTGAGTGTTACCTAGATAACTCTAATGTTTATTCAAAACTCAAGGGCACCTTCCTCAGCAGACAGTGAATCCTGCCAAGACTGGGCCCTTGTCTTCAGTGAGGTGTGATTCCTTCTGGCCCGTGTTGGATCTTGGAATGCCATTCAGGAACTAAGGCCTGGACTCAGGGACATCAGGAGTCTGCTTAATACTTTATGTTACTGTGACTAGGCCGGTACACAAGTTGCAAAACAAAGGTCTATACAAGACATTGTTAGTAACAATACCATGTAACATTTATACTATGAGTCAAATAGACATTAAGTACTGTGAAAATTCAGAGGAAGTATATGATGCTTCAGGCTAGGGTGAACACAGAGAAGGTATTGGTGATATTAAGTTTTATTCAGTCAATCTATGAGTAATAAGACACGAATTTTGAAGTGAGAGTGGTATGCCAATTGCAAAAATATGGAAAGCTGTTAGATGACTTGAGATAATGACACATCAGAAAAAGTTATTTCTGACTTATTTATTGTTATGGAAACAATATATGCTGATAGTACATGTTAGAAAAAAAGAGAGAAAGAAAGATAGTGGGAAGTTACATTTATAGTCTCTATCCAAACTGTTATACAATGAATCATGTCCAAAGCATTGAATAGGAGAGATAAAGATGATACTTTGTTAGAGAACTATCTTTTCAAACAATAGCAAAAAGATTAGAATTAGTAATGAGACATTTTTATAAAGAAATACTTGCAGTATGGATACTGTCAACATTTAACAATATGCTTTCAATTTAGCAGTTTTTTGTGCTATGGAAACAGATGATGATTTTCATTCTGATAGTTTTCTTGAAAACTTAAAAATGTTATCATCTTTCAAACATCATTCTTCTTATAATCATCTACTTTACCCCATATCACATTTTGATTTTTTAGTCTCATAAATGGATGAAATTTAATAAAATTTCTAAAGCATGCCATTATCATCCATCAAGCAATATGAAATTATAGTGTCCCATTTATTTCTCTGGTAGTCTATTGAAAAACATATTTGATTTTCTTTGCAATTCCTGATAAGCTAGATATTTTCTTTGTCTTATAAGGTCATTACAAATCTTCCAGTAGATTGATGAAACTGTTAATTTTCTTGTCAAGAGAGGACCATGGATTTATCTGAAATAGGCTCACTAATGGCATGGCACTAATGCAATTTCACAAACAACTTAATGGTGCACATATGGCATATTTCCTCTATTAAATATATATAGTTATATCATAGACTCCTATCTTGCTTTACAGGCTATGAAATTTTTTTACCAATTAAAAAATGAAGAAACTCTTCAAGGTTATGCATATTAAGTTATAAAAAGTCCTTAAATGCATAATTCTCAATGAGTGTTCAGGAAGGAAAGTTTCAATCACGGATATTGATTCAGATTGACATTTGTGAGTTGCTCAAATTTCCAAGAGGATTTTAAAGGAAAAATTAGAATGTGAGCATCATTTAAAGAAAAATAGGTAAAATGCAATGTTATTTAAGGCTTATGCTCATTAAAAATATCTACTGTGTTTTTATGATAGTTAAAAAATCCAAAAGGAATCTAAGAACCCTATGATCCTAGATTTGCAACCTCTATTATAACCTGTATCGGAACATAATTATAGCTGTATTTGTTATTGTTTGCTTTTAATTCCCTGACCACCTACAGATATTTCTCAGTGTGCTTGGGGGATGATGTCCACTGCTTTCATCTTCTTGGTAGTAAATAATTATAAAAATACCTTTAAAAACCAACTTTCTGTCCTGAAGATACAGAACCATGTATACATAATTGATTATTTGACCTGTTCTCTCTCTCTCCCCCCCACATACATATACATCTATATAAATTTGTAATGAAATATACTTATAATAAAAGATTAGTGCAAGTCATGTTGGACAACTCTTGTAATTGCAGAAGTCAAATGTGACTTGAGTATTACAAATTTAATATAGTTTTTTCCCTTCTTAAAATGTGTATAATTTGTTGGCAACCTCTATGTATAAATACAGCTTTTATTATTATATGTACAGCACTCTCATAGGTGCTGGAGATATAATGAGATTCAAAATGCTTTTAATAATAAACTAAATCATAGTTCTGTATGACACTGAGATTATTAGGAAATGGGCTAGGCCTTTTTAAATGAATCACTAAGGGCTTCTAGCCCTTTAATAAATAACTAGGCAAGGGGGCTTGATAAAATTTAAATATTGTTCCTCTAAAAGAACGTGTTGGAAACTTCATCCTCAAGGCCATAGTGTTGGGAAGTAGTGCTTGATGAAAGATGTTTATGTCACAAGGGCTCCACATTCCTAAATGGACTAATGCCAGTTATAAAAGATATTGAGGCTGTAAGTTTGATATTTTTTCTCTCTCCTACACCTTCTTTTGACTTCTCTCTGCCCTTCTGTCACACTATAAAGCAGCAAGAAGACCCTCACTGGATGCATACCCCTTGATTTTGGACTTGTCAGCCTCTAAAAGTATAAGAAATAAGTCTTATAAATTACCATCCTTGGCATTCTGTTATTACAGCACACTGTCACTTCTGTAGTAAGACAGAGTGGCAGTTTCACCTTAGGAAGAAATTATGCAAGAACAGGGAAACTGAAATTTAAGGTGGAGTTAAGGAATGTTTGCCAATAAGAAAAGTGAAGGGAAATGGGCCCTGCCTACCCATCATATCTGACAAGAACTCAGGGGGTCTATACAATCTGTGGCCCACTGAACTGGGAGCACCCCACCTCTCACCACAGGAGGACACTGTGCTTCAAATAGCTAGCCCTCTGCTAGGTGAGATTTATCCACATCTTATGGGGTGGTTTGGGCTGCCGTATGTGTACTACCCCTGACCTGGAACAAACTTGTAGAAGTTCTTCCCCCAGCTCCACCCCTATAGGTTTGGAGAGGCCACCCTGCCCTAGGAAATCCTGTGAGGCATAAAGCAAGCTGAAATTTTCCCATTTGAATCTGTTGTGGGTGAGGCTGACACTTTGGTTGGGACAGCTCAATTTCCTGTCAGTAAGCTGCCCTGGCCTAGGAGTATTTCCCGGAGGTCCTGCCCCCTATCCTATTCCACTCATTTTAGAGAAAACAAGACTGTTCCCATGCCATGCAGCCCTAAAAGGGAGCTTTGGGAATCTGTATGTGGGAAAGAACACAGTAAAAATCAGTGGCTCATTTAAACATTGGTGAAGGAGATTGGTGAGCTCCACATCCTGGGGCCTCTGGATCTGATTCCAGCTTGCCAGTTTTCATTTCTAAATAGCCTTAAAACCCTGTTGAGCAGGTCATCATAAGAACAAGCTGCTACCTCACTTTGATAGGACATTGAACTGGCACAGTGACCTCCACACTCCAAGGCCCTTAAAACTGATATCAGCCAGCCTATTTTAGTATCTGAATGGTCAAAAATCTTTGCTGAGCAGGCTGAGTGTATAGCAAGCAGCTGCTTTACTCTGGCAGGTTCTAGAAGGGCTATGGAAATCTTCACTTCTTGGGGCCTATCAACTTGAGATCAGCTCCTCAGATTAGGTATCTAAATAGTTCTAATAATCTACTCAGCAGATGACAAAACATGTAGCAACTTCATGTTACCCGGCTGTTGATTAGAAGTGGAGAACCTACGTCTATACTTCCCAAAGCAATCTACAGATTCAATGCTATCCTTATTAAAATTACAACATCATACTGTCAAGACTTGGAAAGAAATACTTCATTTTCTATGGAACCAGAAAAAAACCCATATACCTAAGGCAGTTCTTAGTAACAAAAACAAAGCTGGGGCATCAGCATACCAGACTAGGCTGTACTACAAGGCCATAATGGCCAAACCAACATGGTACTGGCACAAAAATAGAGACATAGACATTTGGAATCTAATAAAAAACCAGGAAATGAAACCAAAATCTTATAGTCACCTAATCTTTGATACACTGAAGAAGAACATACACTGGGGGAAAGACTCCTTATTCAATAAATGGTGCTGGGAGAACTGTATATCCACTTGTAAAAGATTGAAACTGGACCCGTACCTTTCTTCACTCACAAAAATTGATTCAAGATGGATAAAAGACCTAAATTTAAGGCATGAAATGATAAAAATCCTCAAAGAAAGCATTGGAAAAACACATGAATATACCATCCTAGGGAAAGACTTTATGAAGAAGACTTCCATGGCAATTGCAAGAACAACAAAAAATAAGCAAATGGGACTTAATTAAACTGAAAAGCTTCTGTACAGCTAAGGAAACAACAACTAAAGCAAATAGACAACCTATACAATGTGAAAGGATATTTGCAAATTTTGAATCAGACAAAAGCTTGCTAACTAGGATCTATAGAGAACTCAAATTAATCCACATGAAAAAAGCCAACAATCCCATATATCAATAGGCAAGAGAGATGAATAGAACCTTCTCTAAAGAAGACAGATGACTGGCTAACAAACAAATGAAAAAAATGCTCATCATCTCCTATATTAGAGAAATGCAAATCAAATTTACCCTGAGATATCATCTAACCCCCAGCAAGAATAGCTCACATCATAAAATCTGAAAACTGAAGATGCTGGTTGGATGTGGAGAGAAGGGAATACTTTTATACTGCTGTTGGGACTGCAAACTAATACAACTTTTTTGGAAAGAAGTATGGAGAACCTTCAAAGAACTCAAGCTAGACCTCCCATTTGATCCTGCAATCCCATAACTGGGCATCTACCCAGGTAGAAAAAATTATTTTACCATAAGGACACTTGCACTAGACTGTTTATCACAGTTCAACTTATAATTGCCAAAATGTGGAAACAACCTAAATGCCCAGCCAGGAATGGATTAACACACTGTAGTATATGTATACCATGGAATACTATTTAGCCATTAAAAAGATGGAGACTTTATATGTTTTGTATTAATCTGGATGGAAGTGGAACACATTCTTCTTTGTAAAGCATCACAAGAATGTAGAAGCAAGAATCCTATGTACTGAATTCTCATATGAGGACAGTTGATTACCTAGTACAAGCTGAGTGGTGGGTGAAGGGGAGAGCAGAGAGAGGAAAGGAGGGAGGGGATGCAGGAAGGGAATAACAGAGAGAGGGAAGGAAGGAGGGGAGTCATGGTGTGTGACTCACCTTCTGGGGGCATGCCACAATTATAAGAGGGACTTCACCTAAAAAATGCAATCAATGTAACCTGGTTCTTTATACCATTAATGAATCCCCAACAATAAAAAAAGGAAAGGGTGGTGCCTGTGGCTCAAGGAGTAGGGCGCTGGCCCCATATACTGGAGGTGGTGGGTTCAAACCTGGCCCCGGCCAAAAACTGCAGGAAAAAAAAGGAAAAAAAGTGTTTCCTAGCTGATCATGGACAATAAATATTATTTGCATTTCCTTTTACAAGGAAAAAAAAAAAGAAAAAGTAGTGAAGAACCCTGTCCTTGTGGCATATGAAACTGATATGAGCCCACTGGATAAGGCAGCCAAAAAGCCCTAATATCTGCTGAGCAGCTGGTGGAACAGGAGCTGCTGTTTGGCATTTACAATTCCTAGATAAGGTGTGGTGAGCTCTATGCCTTGGGGAATCTGGTGCCATCATTAGCTCACATTAACTTGACACCCCAAACCAAAGATAATTGAATGGCACTATTGCCAGCAGGTATGTACTCCACTTGGTTGACCCAGGCTCTGCCTGCCTTCCAGGCCCCAACTGCTGCCTGGGAGCTGTCTAATGGATTCCAGCTAGAATATCTTTCAACCACAATTTAGAGAAACCCTAACATTTAAGCTTAAAAAACAACAATAAAATGAATAAATAAATTTAAAACACACCAGTATAGGAATTGTCATAAGAACCCTGGCAACATGAAAATTCAGAACAGATCACCCCCGCTAAGACATTTTAAGAGAGATACAAGTGAATTTCCATCCATAAAAAAATTGTTAAAATGATAGAAATAAAATTCAGAATATGGACGGCAAGTAAGATGAATGGAATTGAAGATATGTTGGAGAAAGAAGTTTAAAAAGAAGTCCAAAACTGTCTGAAGAAATCAACCAAATTACTGACAAAGTCAACAAGTATCTGAAGATAGTAAGCTAGGATATAGCAGACCTTAAGGAATTAAAAGAGTAATTCAAGGAATTTCTAAACATAGTAAAGAGGCTCAGCAACAGAGAGAACATGAAGAAAGAATCTCAGAATTTAAATACTCAGAACTAACCTAATCATTCAAAGAGGCAGAAAAGAAGAGAGAAAAACCAGAGCAATCACTTAGAGGGATATGGGACTACACAGTGTGCACAAACATACAAATCATAGGGATTCCTGAAGGAGAAGAAGAGAATTCCAAAACATGGAAGCTTTACTTCAAGACATTATGGCAGACAAATACACCAAAATTGTGAGAGAACCACAAATACAGATACTAGACAGTTACAGAATTTTAGGATGACTCAATTCAAACAAATCTTCTCCTAGACACATTGTGATTAACTTGGCCAAAGTCAAAATGAAAGAGAAAATTCTTTAAGCAGCCACTCATAAGCAATATCCTACCTGCGAAGGGCAAAACATTAGGGTGACAACAGACTTTTCAGCAGAAACTGAAGACACTGGTTACACAAAGTAACTTTAAGCCCAGGATTCTGTATCCTGATAAAATAAGACTTTTTATTCAATGGAGATATCAAATCTGTTACTGACAAGTAAACATTGAGGAAATTCACTACTCCAAGATAAGCTCTGCAGAGAGTACTCAGGCCTGTTCTATACACCAATTGTCATAATGGACCACCAGCAAAGTGAAGATACCTAGAAACTAAAGAACAAAGCATAGCCTCCTCAATAGACCAAGACATAAAAACCAAGCAATGGATATCTACAAAACCAGACCAACAGAATTCCACCATTCTTATCAATTCTCTCAATAAATATGAATGGTATGAATTACCCACTGAAGAGGCACAGGCTGGCTGACTGTATAAAAAGGAATAAGCCAAATATATATGTCTTTAGGAAACACATCTAAACTCCAAGGACAAAATAAGACTCAGGGTGTAGAATAAGAAAACAATATTTTAGGTAAATCAAAATCAGAAAAAATCAGGAGTCTCCATCTTATTTGCAGATTCCTTGGGATTCAAACCAACAAAAATAAAGATGGACACTACATACTGGTCAAACAAACAGTATAACAAGAAGACATTTTGATCCTAAATATCAATGCACCCAACTAAAATGCTCCCATTATACACACACACACACACACACACACACATTTTATATAGAGGCTGGCTATAAAGTTCGTGTTCAATTTAAAATAGTGTGCAACTTAAAATTGCACATGAACTTTATGGCCACCTTGTATAAAACAAACCGTAACTGATCTGAATAATATGATCTACTGCAACACTGTAAGATCAGATGACTTCAAAACCCCACTGACAGAGCTGGCTAGATCCTCTAAGCAGATACTAAACAAAGAAGCAATGGACTTAAACATCACTTTAGAACAAATGGGCTTAACAGACATATACAGAATATTATATCCCAATAATACTGAATATACATTCTTCTCATCAGATCATGTAACATTCTCCAAAATGGATGATATACTATGGTACAAATCAAATCTCAACAAATTAAAAAGATAGAAATTGTACCTTGTATCTTTTGAGATGATAACAGTAAAAGTAGACCTCAACTACAACAAAAACCTTCATCCTACACAAAATCATGGAAACTACAGAACCTCATTCTGAAAAACAGCTGGGTCAAGGAAGAGGTGAAGAAAGAAATCATTAGATTCTTTGAAGAAGACAATGATGAATCTACAGGTATCAAAACCTGTGGGATACTGCAATATGCAGTCCTTAGAGGGAAATTTATCCCAATAAATGCCCACATGGAAAAAACAGAGCTCAAATAAACAACCTAATGCACCATCTCAAGGGGACGGAAAAGGAGGAGCAATTCAATCCCAAGCCTAGCAGAAGAAAAGAAATAACCAAAATTAGATCAGAATTAAATAAAACTCAGAACAAGAGAACCGTTCAGAAGATTAGCAAAACACAAATTTGCTTCTTTGAAAAGATTAATAAAATTGATGAAACCTTGGTTAGATTAATGAGAAACAGAAAAGCAAGATCTCTAATAACCTCAATCAGAAATATAAAAGGGGAAATAACAGATACTACAAAGATATAAAAGATCATCACTGGCTATGACAAAAATCTCTATGCTCAGAAATTTGAAAATGGTGAGGACCAATATCTGGAATCACATCACCTTCTCGCACTTAGGCAGAAAGTATCAGAACTCTTGAACAGACCAATATCAAGCACCAAAATTCTAACAACGAAAACAGAAAATCCTGGACCAGATGTTTCACACTAGAATTCTACTAAAATTTCAAAGAAGAGATCATTCCTATATTTCAGAACCTATTCTAAAACATGGAGAAAGAATGAGCCCTCCCCAACTCCTTCTGTGAAACAAATATCACAGTAATACCCAAACCAGGGGAGAATGGAATAAATAACAAAAACTATAGACCCATATTATTAATGAATACTCAGGTTTAAATCCTAACAAATATAATATAGCTATGTATTAAAAACATGTGTGTGTATGTGTGTGTGTATGTATGTCTGTACATATATGGTATACATCTTTACTACTTTAAAGATGTCCACTACCACCACTACTATTTAGCATTGTGCTGGAAGTTCTAGTTCTAGCCAGTGAGATATATATACATATTTTTTTTTCTAGCCAATGATACACACACACGTGTGTGTGTGTGTGTGTGTGTGTGTGTATATGTGTATATATATGTATATATATATATAATAATCAACTAGACTTTATCCCAGGAATGCAAACCTTGTTCAACATGTGCAAATCCATACATATAATTTATCACATAATAGGAGCAAAAACAAAGACACTATGATCCTTTAAATAGATGCAGAAAGAGCATTCAACAAAATTCAGTATCCTTCTCTGATAAGAACGCTTAAAAAATACCTGGTGGCACCTGTGCCTTGAGGAGTAGAGTGCTGGCCCCATATACCAGAGGTGGTGAGTTCAAACCTGGCCCTGGCCAAAAAGCTGCAAAAGAAAAAAAAAAGTACCCATAATCCATTCATGGATTGATGGGGACTTGATTTGCTTCCACATTTTGGCAATTATGAGTTGAGCTACAGTAAACATTCTTGTGCAAAAGTACATGTGATAAATATTTTTTTTCTTCTGGGTATATACCTAGTAATGCGATTGCAGGATCAAATGGAACATCAGCTTTTAGCTCTTTGAGGATTCTCCGAAGAGCTGTGGTAGTTTACAATCTCACCAGCAGTGTAAAAGTATTCCTTCTCTCCATATCCATACCAGCCTCTGCAGCTTTGGGATTTTGTGATATGGTTTAGTCTCCATGTATCTCAGTATGGTTTTGAGATGCATTTCTCTGATGATTCGGGATGATGAATGTTTTTCATGTGTTTTTAGCCATTCATTTGTCTTCTTCAGAGAAGTAAGTTGCTTGCCCACTTGTATATGGGATTTTTTGCTCTTTTCCTATTGGTTAATTTTGGTTCTCTGTAGATTCTAGTTATCAGCCCTTTGTCAGATTCATAGCATACAAATATCTTCTCCCATTCTGAAAGTTATCCATTTTCTTTAGTTTTGAACCTTTGGCTGTATAAAAATTTTTAGTAGTCCCTGGATGAAGGGCTCAATTGCAACTTGATTGTTACCTTAGAAACGCAAAGACTATAACCTAATCATTTGTACTCTCATATAAATCTGAAATAAAAAATAGCCATAGATGAGACATTTCTTAAACTGAAGGAAATCATCTATGACAAACTCACAGCCAACATCATAGGGAATGAAATAAAATTAGAAGCATTTTCACTTAGAACCTGAAACAGATAAGGATGTCCTCTACCACCACTACTATTCAGCATAGTGCCAGAAGTTCTAGCCAGTGCAATCAGGCAAGAGAAGGATATCTAGGGTATCCAAATGAGGACAGAGGAGGTCAAACTCTTGCTCTTTGTTGATGATATGATCTTATACTTAGAAAACCCCAGGGATTTAATCATGAGAGTCCTGCAAGTGATCAAGAATTATAGGAATATCTTGTAATATAAAAGAAATATCCACAAATCAGTAGCCTTCTTATGTGTCAATAATAGTCAAGCTGAGATTTAAGGTTAATCTTCAATAAACCAGACAGAAGCATCCACTGGAGAAAAGAATCCCTATTCAACAAATGGTGTTTGAGAACTGGATAGCTACACGTAAAACACTGAAACTGGACCCACACCTCTCACTACTTTGAAAAATTTACTCAGACTGGATATAAAGTTTAAGTCTGAAACACAAAATGATAAATACTCTAGAAGAGAGTGTGGGAAAATCTCTTGATGATATCAGCTTGGGAAAAGATTTTGTGAATAATATCTTATTGTATATTATAGCAATACCAAAAATAAATCAATGGGACATGAATAAGATAAAAAGCCTCTGCACATCTAAGAGCACAACTCTTCCTCTTTGAAGGATGCAAACACACATCCTTCAGAATGAAAGAAGACATTTACATGTTACAAATATGACAAAGGCTTAAGAACCAAATTCTACAGAGAATTCAAACCAATAAACAATCCTCTTTATCATTAGACAAGATACATGAACAGAATTTTCTCCCAAGAAGATAGATGTATAACAAACATGAAAAAAATGTTCATCATACCTAATCATCTGAGAAATATAAATCAAAACCACCTTGAGACATGACCTAAATCCAGCAAGAGTGCCCCACATCATAAACTCCCAAATTTGCTCCTGAAGAAGCCAGAGTGGGCATGGAGAGAAAGGAAGAATAATATACTGTTGGTGGGATTGCAAACTAATATAGCCTTTTTGGAGAATCTTTAAAGAGTAAAAGTAGACCTTCCATTTGATCCTGCAAGCTCATTGCTAGGTATCAACCCAGAAAAAAAAAGTCATTTTGCCATAAAGACATTTGTACTGAAATGTTTATGGCAGTTTAGTTCACAATCACAAAGATGTGGCAACAACCAAAATTGCCATCAACCTGTGAATGGATAAACTGTTATATGTATCCCATGGAATACTATGCAGCTATAAAGAAAAATGTAGACTTCACATCTTTTGTATTTACCTGGAAAGATTTGTAGAACATCTTCCTAAAGGAAGTATCACAAGAAGATACAAGATGGAGAAGCAAGCATCCAAAGTACTCATCAATATGGAACTAGTAGACGACCAACAACACTCCCACATGAGTGAATAATGCATTTAAACTCAAGGAGGGATGTGGGAGGAGTGAGTATGATAAGCTCTCATCTGTTGGGTACAATATAGAGGTATATGGCATACCTCCTGGGTGAAGAGCTCAACTGCACCTTGATTTTACCTAACAAATGGAAACACTATAGCCTAATTATATGTACCTTTATATTAATCTGAAATTAAAAAAAAATAACTGGCCCTGAGTAACCTTTGAGGTTATGTTTGGAGAATGGAGTATTATTGAATATAGGACATTTAAAAGTTGTTCAGCAATGTACATATATAAGGAAATTTTATTTCAGAGCATCTGAAGCTCTGATAAAGCCAGACTTAGTACTTGAGTGACAAGCTTTTTAACAGTCTAAGCAGAAAGTTCTTACTATAATGGAAAGTAGTTTTAGAGTTCATAATAAAACTGAAAATGACAGATATTCTCAATTTATTATGCAGGAGATAGAATTGCCACTTTTCTGGTCAGTCTAGAATTACTCTTATTCTTAATAAATTGTGTACTGAATTCTCTATTAAACATCTCATTTACAAAGATTTGGAAGCATTTAAATGTTTTCTGGGCTGTGTTCCTCCTTTTATCAGGTGTTTTGTCTAACATATTGAAGTAAATTACTTTGTACTATATAAGACATGGAAATGCATTATCTACTCAATGCAGGAGGACAGAAATAAAGGCCAGAGAGTTAATTTATGATTTTCAGTTAATGATCTATGCCACTAAGTTTTTGCAGCTTGGAAAGTATAACAGTGAATCCAGAATGATAATAAAAGCAATAAAAGCACAATGTGCAATTTTATCTGACCTAATGATGTCAAAAGATGTCATTCCTTTGGAATTTAAATGTAGACATGATTATGATTCCCTCCTTTTTCCCTACCCTGATTCTTAATAATTTGTATACAACAAACTTATGTATTCTTTATGTTATATAGCTTATATAAGTCTTGACAAATGTGTAGAGTTGAATAACCCCTGCCAAGGTGAATATACAGAATATTACTACACACCAGAAAACTTCTTCATGCTTCCCCTTTGTAGTCAAATCATTTTCTCATACTTAACCCTTGGAAATCCATTCTCTGTCCCTGCAGTTTTGTGTTCTCCAAAAGCTAAATCTAATAATACCTATTATGTTGCTGTTTGATACTTGCTTTATTTACTCAAAATATGATATGCATGTTAAATTCATTGATTATCGCACTTATCAGTTTTTCTTTTTAGTTAGTTCTTTTTATTGCTCGGTAGTTTCTTTGTACACTCATCTGCGTATGGGGATTTAGCTGTTTGTAGTTTTTTTCAAATTTCAGATTTTATTATAGAGGTATAAACAGTTAGATGCTGTAGTTTGCATTTGTAAGATTCAAATCCAGTTTGTAGGTGTTCCCCACACCCAGGTGGTGTGCCAAATACCTATGTAATGTACCTATTTAGTGGGAATTTGCCCAACCCATTCTATTACCCCTCCTTGAATTTCACTGAGGTTTTTCTTATGTGAGCATATAGATGTTAATCTATTAGTTCTAGTTTAGGATTGAATTTATGTAATGTTTGTTTTTCCATTCTTGTGATACTTCACTTAGGACTTTAGTTCCATCAGAGTTGTTGCAAAGGTTACATAATCTAAAACTTTTTATTGACTGAATAGTATTCCATAGTGTGTGCGTGTGTGTGTGTGTATGTATATATCACAATTTATTATTTCATTATTGTGTTGGAGGGCACTTGGATTGTTTCCACACCTTTGCGTTTGTAAAATGTGCTGCTATAAACCAAGTGCAATTGTCTTTATGGGAGAATGCCATTTTTTTTCTTTGGGTAAATACTTAGTAATGGGATTACAAGATCAAATGGTAAGTCTACTGTTAGCTTTTTGAAGATCTTCATACTCTCTTCCACAGAGTCTATAGCAATTTTCAGTCCCACTTACAATGTATAAATGTTCCTTTCTTTCCACATGCTTGCCAGAATCTGTTGTTTTGGGACAGAACATCATTTATATTTCAGGATATAGACAGGGTATAATTGTGGAAATATTTGATGTCACTTTGCAGATGGTTTTGGTGCCAAACCCTTGACCTACTACATAGGTCGCTTGCAGATAGTTCCTATAACAAAGTGACCAATCATTTTAGTTTTCTTGGGACTTGAGGTCCCTAGGATGTAGTACTTTCAGTGCTAAAATCAGGAAATTTCTGGGCAAACAGGGATGAGTGGTTCACCCTAACTGTACATTGGGTGGCCACCTGCATCTGATTCTTTTGGTCATAGGCCCCTCCTCATTTTACATGCCAGTGGAAGTCAATACTGCAGAAGTCTCTCTTAAACAATGAAGAGTTAAAGTTAGGATCTATATCTAGTTTCTCTGCCTCCCAGTGGGAACACTCTGAGGCAGTCTTGTACAGTCTTGTACAGTCTTATAGAATGAATCCTAATTGTCCACAGCATTGATCAATGACCCTCTTATTGGCTTGCCTTACTTTCTGGTCTTATTTCTTCAATTCTCTCTCATATCTCTCAGATTACTTACAAAATAAACTATCTGGATCCTATCCTTATATCAGGGTCTGCTTTTGTATAAACTCAAACCAGGACATTACCCTAGGCTCAAGAGTCCCACGCAATGAATGCAATGCTTAATATTTTATTATTTTTTGTCATTGAAAATAGCTATTCTAACTTAAGTGAAGTGATATCTTATTGTAGTTTTGATATGTATTGCTTTTTCAATACAGTTTTGCTCTGTCACCCAGGCAGAATGCAGTAGCCTTATTGAAACGTGAAAATCCTTGGTTTAAGGGATTCTCCTGCCTCAGCCTTCCAAGTAGCTGTGACTACAGGTTTGTGCAAAAACATGTTACTAATTTTTCTTGTTTGTTTTCCAGTAGAGATGGAGGGTGAGGGGTGGGCACTTCCTCTTGCTTAGGCTGGTCTGGAGCTCCTCAGCTCAAGCAATTCTCTTACCTTGGTTTCCCAGATGACACATGTGAGCCACTTCACGCAGCTAAATAAGCATTTTTTGATGATTAGTTATGCTATGCATATTTTATATGTCTGTTGGCCACTTGTACATCTTCTTTTAGAGAAATATGCTTTCAGATCTTTTGCCAATCTTTAGATTGGATTGTTTTCTTAGTGTTGTTTTGTATGCATTTTGGACTTAACCACTTATCAGATTTGCAAAAATACTCTCTTGTTCTGTTCTATAGGTTGTCTTTTCACTCTGTTTGTTGTTTTATTCACTGTGTCGATGTGTTTTAATTTGATTTAATCACATTTGTCTATTTTTGCTTCAGTTACATGTACTTTTGAGGCCATATCTAAAAATTAATTTCTCAGCCCAATGTTATACAGCTTTTCCCCTTATAGTTTCATGTAGATTTTGAGTTGATTTTTATATATGGTGAAAGATAAAGGTATAATTTTATTCTTTTACATATGGATACCCAGTTTTCCCAACAGCATTTATCAAAGAAAGCATTTCTCTCTCTATTGTGTGTTTTTGGCACCTTTGTTGGAAATGAGTTTGCTATAAATGCATGTATTTATTTTTTGAAGTTCTGTATTCTGTTTCATTGGTCTATGTTCCTGTTTTTATGCCACTGCCATACTGTTTTGGTTACTATAGCTCTGTATCATATTTTAAAAGCAGGTAATATGATACATCCAGCTTTATTTTTTGCTCAAGATATTTGAGGGTTTAATGGTTCTATACAGAATTTTATGATTATATTTTTCTATTTATGTAAAGAATATAATTGATATTTTGATAGGGATTGACATTGAAATTGTAGGTCACTTTGGGTAGTATGATAATTTTCGTAATATCAATACTTCCAATCGATAAAATCCATAATCATAGGTTATCTTTCCATTTCTTTGTATCTTCTACTTCTCTCATTAGTGTTTCATAGTTTTTAATGTAGAAGACTGTCGCAAATATTTCTAAGTACTTTAATCTTTGTACGTATTTTAAAAGGGATTGGTTTCTTTATTTCTTTTTAAGTTAGTTTGCTTTTAGTATATAGAAACACTACTGATTTTTAGATGTTGATTTTACATCCTTAAATTTTAATAAATATATTTATTAATTCTAACTGTTTTTTGGTGGAGTCTCTAGGGTTATCTACATACTGCACTGTGTAATCTAAAAATAGGGACAATTTAACTTCTTTCTTTCCAGTTTGAGTTAGTTTCATTTTTTTTTCTCTTGAACAATTGGTATGGCCAGTCTTCCAGTACCATACTGAATAGCAGTAGTAAGAGTGGGCAACCTTGTCTTGTTCCTTAGGACTTATAGGAAAAGATTTCAACTTTTCACCATTGATTATGGTAGCAATGAGTTTGTCATATCTGGCCTTTATTGTCTTCAGATGCATTCCTTCTATATCTAGTTTGTTGAGAGTTTTTATAATGAAGGGATGTTGAAATTTGTCACATGGTTTTCTGTATCTATTGAGGCTACATGATTTTTGAGCTTTATTTTGTAAATGTACTGTATCACATTTGTAGACTTATATGTGTTGAATCAACGTTGCATCCCTGAGATAAATCTCATTTAATCATGGTGAATGTTCCTTTTAATTTTTTTTTTTTTGAGACAAAGTCTCAAGCTGTCACCCTAGTTACAGTGCTGTGACATCACAGCTCATAGCAACCTCTAACTCTTGGGCTTAACGATTCTCTTGCCTCAGCCTCCCAAGTAGCTGGGACTACAGGCACCTGCCATAATACCTGGCTATTTTTTTGTTGTAACTGTCATTGTTGTTTGGCAGGTCTGGGCTGGATTCGAACCCACCAGCTACAGTGTATGTGGCTGGCACCCTAGCCACTGAGCTACAAGGGCCATGCCCCCGTTAATGTTTTGTTGAATTCAGTTTGCTGGTATTTTGTTTAGTATTCTGCATCTATGTTCTTCAAGCACCATGGAATATAATTATCTTCATTTGTGTGTGTGTGCCCTTGCCTAATTTTCATAGCAAGTTAAAGAGGGACTCATAAAATGAATGTGGAAATATTCCTGTCTTTTGACTTCTTTGGAATTATTTGAAAAGAATTAATATTAGTTCTTTAAATGGTATAATTCAGCGTGAAGCTATTAGGTCTTCATCTTTTCTTTGATGACATTTTTAGTACTGATTAAATCTCCTTATTCATCATTAATCAGTTCAGGTTTTCTGTCTCTTAATGATTCAATCTTGGTTTTACATGCCAAGAATTTTTCTGTTTCTTCTGGTTATCCAATTGGTTGGTGTATAATTGTTTATACTAATCTGTTATGATCCTTTGTATTTCTATAGTATCAATTGTCTCCTTTTTCTTTCTTGTCTCCTTTTTCACTTCTGATTTCATTTACTTGAGTCTTTATTTTTCTTTAGATAGACAACTAAATGTTTACTGAATGTGTTTAACTTTTCAATGAACTCAAGTTCATTGAATAAGTTTTAATCTTTCTAATTGCTTTTATTATCTCTATTTCCCTCTATTTTCACTCTGATATTTATGATTTCCTTCTTTCTACTAATTTGAGGCTTAGTTTATGTTTGTTTTTCATTATAGTGTTAATTTGAAATCTTTTTTCTTGTAGTCCTTTATTGTTATAAATCTCTCTCTTAAAACTGATTTTTACTATATCCTATAGGTTTAAGTAGATTGTTTTCACTTTTTCATTTTTCTCAAGAAATTTTTACATTTTTATTTTATTTTTTCATTGACCATTGGTTGCTTATGAGCAAGTTCTTTAATTTGCATGTGTTTTTGAATTTCCTGAAGTTTCTATTGTTATGGATTGCTAGCTTTATACCACTGTGATCAGAAAAGATACTTGAAAAAAAAAAGAAAAGATACTTGATATGATTTTAATCCTCTTAAATTTGTTAAAAATTGTTTTTTACCCCAACATATGATCCATCCTGGAAATTATTCAGTTCAGAAGAATGTATATTCTGTAACTGTTCTGTATATGTCTATTATGTTAATTTGGTAGGGTGTGATTTAACTTCAGTGTTTTCTTGGTTATTTTCTGTCTCAGGTAATTTGTTGCTGAATATGGAGTACTGGAGTCCTATACTATTATTGTATTTTGGTCAATCTCTCCATTCATATCTATTAATATTTGCTTTATATATTTTATATGTATTTATAATCGTTATATCTTGTTGTTGAATCTTTCTCTTTATCATTATATAATGAGCTTGTCACCTTTGCAATTTTTGTCTTAAGGTCTATTTTATCTGGTGTAAATATATCTACTTTTGCTCTCTTTTGGTTTCCATTTGCATGGAATATCCTTTTCCATCCCTTCACTTTTAGTTTATGCATGTCCCTGAAGGTAAAGTAATTCTTATAGTAAACATATAGTTGAGTTTATTTTTTTATCCATTCAGTCACTCTATGACTTTTTTTGGGGGGGGGAGGGGAAGATGGAGTCTCACTTTGTTGCCCTTGGCCCTTGGTAGAGTGCCATGGCTTCATAGCTCATAGCAACCTCAAACTCTTAGGGCCAAGTGATCCCCATGCCTCAGCCTCCCAAGTAGCTGGGACTACAGGCACCTGCCACAACACCTGGCTATTTGTTTAGAGACAGAGTCTTGCTCTTGCTTAGGTTGGTCTCAATCGCATAAGCTCAGGTACTCCACCCACATTGGCCTCTCAGAGTGCTGGGATTATAGGCATGAGCCACTGTGCCTGGCCTACTTTTTCTCTTTTGATTGGAAAATTTAATGCATTTACATTCAGGATAATTATTAATATGTATGGACTTACTGCAGCTCTTTGTTGTTTACTAGTTGTTTTATAAATCAATCCTTTCTTCATTCCTTCTTCTTCCCTTTCACATCCCTTTTTTTCTCTTTTGTTCCTTCCTTCCTTCCTTCCTTCCTTCATCTTATCCTCTTCCTTTGTGGATAGGTGATTAAGTGATTTCTTCCTTCCTTTGTGATTAAGTGATTTTCTTTATTAGTGTGTTTAAATTTCTTTCTTTTTTTTTGTAGCATGTCCATCATAAGTTTATTCTTTGTGGTTAATACAGATTAAACTTATCTTACAGTAATTAAACTTTAATTAATATATTTAAGAAATTTACACTTTTATTCTATTCCTTGTATACTCATCTTAAGTTTTCAATGCAAAAATTTACATAATTTTCATATGTGTATTGCATTTCTCTTAATTAATTATAATAGTTATAATTAATTTTAATAATTTTGTTTTTCAACTTTCATTTTAAGAATACAAGTATTCTTAGGGTTATGTAGTTTTCTTTACAAAGTTCCTTAACATCTTTTGTTAGGTATATTCCTAGGTATTTAATTTTCTTTGAAGCTACTAAGAAGGGAATTGTGTCCTTGATTAGCTTCTCATCTTGGCTGTTAACAAGTGGAATAACATACCATGCTCATGGCTGGGAAGAATCAACCTTGTTAAAATGTTTGTACTTTCAGAGCATTCTACAGATTCAATGCAATCCCTATTAAAATACCAACATATGCTTTCAAGATTTGGAAAATAATAATTCTCCATTGTGTATGGAACCAGAAAAAATCCACATATCAAAGGCAATTCTTAGTAATAAAGACAAGGTCAAGGGCATTAGCCTACCAGACTTTAGGCTGTACTACAAGGCCATAGTGATCAAAATAGCATGGCATTGGCACAAAAATAGAGATATAGATTTATGGAATTGAATAGAAAACCATGAGATGAAACTAAAATCTTACACTCAACTGATTTTGATAAACCAAACAAGAACCTTCACTGGGGGAAAGGATTCCTATTTAAAAAATGGTGCTGTGAGAACTGGATAACCAAATCATATGTAAAAGACTGAAACTGGACCTGCACCTTTCTCCACTCACTAAAATTGATTCAAGATGGATAAAAGACTTAAATCTAAGGCATGAAACAATAAAAATCTTTGAAGAAAGTGTGGGAAAAACAGTTGAAGGTATTGGCCTGGGGAAAGACTTTATAAAGAAGAATTCCATGGCAATTGCAAAAACAACAAAAATAAACAAATGGGACTTAACCTGAATAGCTTCTGTACACCTAAGGAGACAACAACCAAAGCAAATAGATAACCATCAAAATGGGAAAAGATATTTTCATATTATGAATCAGACAAATGCTTGATAACTAGAAACTACAGTTAACTCAAATTAAGCAGTAAAAAAGAGCCAAATTAAGCAGTAAAAAAGAGCCAACAATCCCTTATATCAAATGGGCAAGTGAGATGAATAGAACTTTCTCCAAAGAAAACAGACGAATTGCTACCAAACATATGAAAAAAATGCCCATCATCTCTAACAGAGAAATGCAAATCAAAACTACCCTGAAATATCACCTAACCTCAGTGAGAATGGCCCACATCACCAAGTCTCAAAGCTGCAGATGCTGGTATGGATGTGGAGAGAAGGGAACACTTTTACAATGCTGGTGGGACTGCAAACTAATACAACCCTTTTGGAAGGAAGTATGGAGAATCTTCAAAGAACTCAAACTAGACCTCCCATTTGATCCTGCAATCCTATTTCTAGGCATCTACCCAGAAGAAAAAGAAAATCCTTTTACTATAAGGAAATTTGCATTTGACTGTTAATTGCAGCTCAATTTACAATTGCCAAACTGTGGAGATAACCTAAATGCCCACCAATCTAGGAATGGATTAACAAGCTGTGGTGTATGTATACCATGGAATACTATTCAGCCACTAGAAAAGATGATGACTTTACATCTTTTGTATTAATTTGGATGGAGTTGAAATACATTCTTCTTAGTAAAGCATCCCAAGAATGGAGAAGCAAATATCCAGTGTACTCAGTTCTGATATGAGGACAATTGGTGCTAGTACAAGGTGTGGTGAGGGGTAATGGGAGAATGGAGAGAGAGAAGGAGGAAGGGGGATTGGGAGGCCATGTGTGACACACTTCTTGGGGGAGGACACTATTATTTGAGGAACTTTATCCAGCAAATGCAAACAGTGTAACCTGGTTCTTTGTACCCTCAATGATTCCCCTACAATAATTTAAAAAAAAAGAGTTTTCTAGAAGAGCTCCTGTATTGGGTAATGATTTTATTATATTAATATTGTTAAGAAAGATTTGTTTTAAATTTCATTAACATTAAAATAAAAAATATAAGTATTTTACACACCCACATAGAAGCAATAGAATATTTAGCATTTGACTGTTCACTTAGTTTTACCAGTGAATTTTATGCTTTCTGATATTTGTGTATTATTCGTTATCATTCTTTTCTTCCATCTTGAAGAAATTTTAGCATTTTTCATGAGGTCGTTTTTGTGATGAATTCCTCAGCTTTTGTTCTTCAAGTAAAATATTTCTTCTTCATTTCTGAAGGACATATTCATCAGTTAAAATATTCTTGCTGACAGTTTTTTTTCTTCACCTTGAAGAAAATAAAATATCATATTTTCCTATTCTCTACTATCCTGTAATATATCTGCTGATAAATCTGCTGCTGGGTGTTTTGGAATTCCCTTATATGTTATTTGGTTCTTTTCTCTTGCTACTTTTAGGATCTCTTTGTTTTTGATCTTTAACAGTATGATCTTTGATCATAATATATTTTAGACTAGTCTTATTTGTGTTAAATATGATTGGACACCATTGACCTTTCTATACCTGAATATCTATACCTTTCTTCAGGTTTTCAAAGTGTTCTGCTTTTCCTTTTAAAATACACTTTCTACCCTTTTACCTTTTTTAAAACCCTTTCTTAAATGTGAATAACTCAAACATTATCTCTTTTAATGCTGTCCTATAAATACTCTAATTTTTTTTATTCCTTTTCATTTTCCTTTGTTTTCCTATGAATGTATATTTTCAAATAATGTCTCTTAAGAATACAGTCTTTCTTCAGCTTGATTGATTTTTCTATTGATCATTTCTGTTGTATTTTCAATTGTGTTCATCAAATTTTTCAGTTCTAAGATTTCTATTGGATTTTATTATTATTATTCTATTTTTATTTTTATTTATTTATTTTTTTCCCCAGGGCTGGGTTTTAACCTGACACCTCTGGTATATGGGGCTGGCACCCTACTCCTTGAGCCACAGGTGCAGCCCTATTATTATTCTAATATCTCTATTAAATGCCCCTTTCTGGCCACATAATTTCCTCATTTTGTTTAATTGTTCCTCTGTATTCTCTTAAAGTTTGCTCAACTTCATTAAAATGGTTATGTTCTATTCTTCATCATTCTGTCCATCTCTATCTTTTTAGGGTTAGTCACTAACTCAATAGTCACCTTCTTTACCTGTTTGGGGATGTCATTTTTTTCTTAATTATTGTAGTCATGGATCAATATCTGCATATCAAAGAAATGTATATATTTTTTCCAGTCTGAACAGTCTGACTTCATCTTGAAATATCCTTCAACAGTAAGCTTTCCCAGAAATACTGGTTAGGTCATCTAGTGTGGTCCTATTCTCAGGATTCCTGCAGTCATTGCAGATTGAAAGGGCTTTCACAGCTGATATGATGCTGGTGTGGAGTCCCATTAGCCTAGTCTGTCACAGCATTGGTGTATATCTGAAGCTCATGACCACTGAGTTCTACTTGCCACTGAGGTTTGTCCAGAACTCAAGGACATTATAATTGAACAATGGTGATGTGAACTACAAATCAAGTCCACCTGACCTAGAGGCTCAGTTTGTGGGCACTAGCCTATAGACAGGGACTATAATTGACTGACTGGTACTGTGTTTTACTAAGGCATGCCTGGTGTTGGGGTTAAAAGTCCTATGCTTACATTCCTTTCTTTACAGCAAGTGGACCGCATTTCTCTTCATGCTGTGCTGCATGAGGTTCAGGGAGGTTTTATACAGGTAGTGTATAACTGTCTTTCCTACTCTTTTTATTCCATCTTTTCTTATTAATAAGCTATAACCAGTTGCTGTGATGTCTCACTAACTTTCCTTAGCTCTTGTAAAGGTATTTTTTTGTGTAGATAGTTGTTGAAGTTGGTGTCTATGTGGGATGGAAAGCGATCTGTTCCATCCTTCTACAATTATTTTGATTTCATCATGATCTTAACTTGCATTTTCCTAATGACAAATAATACTGAGCACTTATTCATATGCGTATTTGGCATCCATATACTGTGTTTGGTGAACTATCTCTTTGTGTGTTTCTCCTGTTTAAAAAATTATATCTTTATTTCCTTTTGCTCTTGAACTCTTACATTCTTTATATATTCTGAATATAAAGGATATAAATCCTTTGTTAGATATGTTATGTAATTTTTCTTTTGCAGTGCATGTCTTGTCTTTATATCCTCTTAGCAGAGTTATTGGCAGAGCAAAAGGTTTTAATTTTGATAAACTCCAAACCAATCACTTCACTTCGAATTGATTGTGCTTTTGATGATGGGTCTATGAATTATTTGCCAAACGCAAGCATAGAAAGATTTTGCTCCTATTTTCTTTGAACAATTTTGTACTTTCTCATTTTAGATTTGTTTATGATTCATTTTGTGCTAATTTTCATAGCACAATGTGCATAATGCAATGGTACATTTCAAAACTATTAAGAGTATAAATGTCTTACCACAATAAATAAGTGAAGTGATGGTTATATTAACAAGTTTGATGTAAATTTTCCACATTGTATATCAAATTAGCACATTGTGCCCCATAAGTGCATTAATGTACACAGTTATGACTTAATAAAAGAAAAATATTAAAGTTAAAAAAGTAGATATGAACAGTAAATTAAAACTTATTTTTTACAGAAACATATTTAGTTCTTTCATAACAGTTATTGAAAGCCTCTATAATTAGGGGTATGCACTTTTAGAAATTTTATTTCTTCTTCTTTTTTTCTTTTTTTGAGGGAGCTAAAGCTAATTTTCTCTGTGAAGAAGGTGATGTCCTCTGCCTATGCCCAGTTTTCAGTCTGTCACTCTGATACAGTTTATAGATATTGCAGAACCTCATGACACAATTTTATTGTAGGCTTCCTCCCTTTTCTCTGGCTGCTTTTTGGACTATTTTGACAATGGACTAGCTATGTACTGAGACATGTTAAATTGCCAAAGGAAGGCGCATTTTTATGGCCCATTCAACTACTGAGATGATACTTGCTTCAGCTTCTCCACCTTTTAGGCCTGTACCTTCTCTACTCAGTGTCTAGAGTAGTGCAACAGAGCTGTGCCTGTTCTGGGGATCATCTTCCTTTTTGAACAAGGCTGTATATGTAGAAAACCATGTACTAACTGTGAACCTGAAAGAGCTAATCTTTCAAGCTAAATCTCGAGTGGCTTACTGGACCTAATTTTAAAATAAAGACAAGTGGCCATTTTCTGACTAGAGACACATGTACTATGAATTCAGTCAGAAACCCACATTTCTGTTCAACATTGCGATGTCTAGAGCTCACCTGAGCCAACCAATCAGAGCTCACTTGAGTCACTCAATTAAAAATCACCAGTTAACCAATCAGAGCTCATTGGAGCCAACCAATTGTATCTTGCTTGAGTCAGCCAATCAGAAATCACCAGAGGCAACCAATCAGAGCTCATTGGAGTCAACCAATTGTTTTATTTCTTCTTGATGAAGTGATCCTATTGCTATTATGTCCTGTCTCTTCCTATGTTTTCTAATTTTCCTTATTTGTAAGTTTGCTCTGTCCCATATCAATATAATTACTCCAGTTTTCTTTTAATTAATTTTTATTTTTTAGAAATAGTATCTCACTATTTTGTCCAGGCTGGAGTGCAGTGACTATTCACAAGTATAATAATAATACACTATAATCTCTAACTCCTGGCTTGAAGCAATTCTCCCATCTCAGCCTCCCAAGCAGCTGAGATTATAGGCATGCACCACTGCACTGTCTTTTAGTTCTCTTTTGGTTAGTGTTTCCCAGGTATTCCTTATGCTAGCCTTTTATTATTAATCTATCTTTATCTTCTTTTAAAGTGTGTTTATTTTGGAGAGAATATTATTGAGTCTTGACTTTTTTAAAATAGAAACTAATAATCTCTGTGTTTTTATTTGTGTTCTAATACCACTAATATTTAATTATTGTTTTCCTTAGATAAAGTCTATGATTTCATTCTTTGTGGCTTATTTGTTCCTTTTAGTTTGTTTGTTGATCTATTCTTTAACTTTTAGTATTCCATTTTAATTTATATACTTTCTTTTTGTCCATATATATTTGTTGGACATCTAATAGACCATAACCTGGGACAGTGGTCAGCAAGGGAGACAGCACTGGGGAAATCACAAAACTTAGACCAAACTTTAGTGCATAAACCTGGAAGCCTGTAAGAGCATACACTGTTTCATGTGCCTGGTGGCAGCATATAAACAATGCAGCCACCTAATCTACTTACAGCTCCCAGGAAGGGTGGGTAAAGGGTAAACAGGGACATAGGGTAATGGAACATCTGAAGTGGTAGATAATGGTGAAAGTAGGCCGGACAAAGAGGGTAAAGAGAAAGTCTCATCTCCTCAGGCAGACATCTCAGTTTCTCTAGCCTAAGCTACTAGTTGATGGTCATAGCTACCTACACTGCTAATTTCCCCATACAGGGATAGTCACATAGATATTCCCCCTGACTAGGCACTTACCCTGAGTTGGAAGGTCTGTGAGTAACTTAGCCTGTCTACCTGTCATATATTCATTTGTTTTAGTGGTTGTTCAAATTATTAAAATATGCATATTTATCTCTTCAATGTTTATATAAACTTAATGTTTTAACACATTAAGTAAAATGTGGAAGACACTTTATATTTTGCCCTTTATGTCATGGTTGTCATATGCATTTTATTTATGTATTGATCCCTCTCTCAGACAGTACTATAATTGCTTTCACGAATTATACAAATTTTAAAGAATTTAAGTACAAAAAACCACTCAATTACATTTGGCCAAAGGATATAGCATTTCTTCTTTCATTCCCAAAGTTCCACATTTTCCTTTGGTATCATTTCTTTCTAGCATGAAGAACTCCTTTTAGCATTTCTTTAATGTCGGATCTACTGATAACAAATTGCCCTTATTTAACTATATATTTCTTTTGACAATGTCTGTATCTTTACTGGATATATTATTCAAGGATCACACTTATTTTATTTTGAGACTTTCAAAGATGTTCTGTAGTTTGGTCTCTGAGTTTTCTGACAAAAAGTCCACAATTATTCAAATTGTTGTTTTCCTCTATGTAATGTGCCATTCTTCCCCCTCTGGATGCTTACCAAATTCTTTTTCTTTATTTTTGATTTTTAGCAATTTGATTATGATATGTTTAGGCATGATAATTCTTTCAGTTTATCCTATTTGAGGTATTCTGTAGTTACTGAATCTATAAATTTATATCTTTAACTATATTTCATTTTATTATATTTTATGTATTAATATTTTTCTCCATATTCAGAGTCCCCATTAACACAAATGTTGAGGCTTTTGATATTGTCTGACAGATCACTGTGGTTGTGTTGATTTTGTTAAAATGTATTTCTCTTCGTTAATCAGATTATATAATTTTGTTTAATCTATATTCAAATTGACTGAATATTTTTTCTGTCATTTCCACTATTCTATGGAGCCCATCTCAGGGAAGTTTTGATTCTACATTGAACTTTTCAATTTCAAATTCTACTTTTGAATATTTGTTGTAATATATAGATCACTACAAAAATTTAGACAGACTGTATTATGGTCTATTATTTCACGTCCAAGAAACACAGTCATCCTTTCTCATTCATCTATGCAAGTTTCAACTTGCATGGCCTATTGATGTTACTTCATCTATTTTCATCTGCATGGGGATGATGTTTCTTGGGTTTTGGATACCTTAAATCTTTTATAATTAATATCATCTTTGTTTCTTTGCTTTCAGCTTCTGTTGTTTCAATTATTTTAAAAATATTCACTTTACCTTGTGTGCTTTAATGTCTTTATTTAATAATTCCAACATCTAGCTTATGTTGGAAGTGCCATGTTTTGATTAGCCTTTCCCTTAAGAATTGGTCTGACTTCCCTGATTTACTAGCATCAAGCAATTTTTTATTACATCCTTAGAATTTTGAATATTATGAGGATATATGCCTTCTCAAAATCCTTTGGAGAATGTTAATTTTGTTAGTTTAATAGCTTATGAAGACAGTTAATCAAGACAAGTTATGTTCAGACTATAAGCTCTGTTTGGCTTTATATGCATAGTGGTTTCAAGATCAGTTTATCATCACTGGCATTTACTATGCTGCTTGAGTCTGACCATCACATGTATCACTCAGCAGTTAGTCTGGGATTTGGGTTGTAGTTTATATTATATTTAACTTTTCAAACCCCCTGAAATGTTTATTTATGTTATCCTTTTCATGCACATGTTGAGGTAAGCTTGGGACTTATGTCAGTTACTACACAGAATTAGAGTATCTGTTATTCCAGCTCTCTTCTCATAGGGTTCTCAAACATTTTCTTTAGCTCTAAATGGCTATGTTCACTAGTTTCTTTGGTTATTAATACAGTATCCTGTGCTATTGTGTGCTTCTCAATTGGGCTTCATTTGAGGTAGGTTGGTAATAAAGAAGAGAGAAAAAAATAACAGGGGTACTTCACACATTCCTTGAACAATGTAACACATTGTTCTGATTCCTACTGGAGTTTTGGATAGTGAGAGTCCATAACAACGCAACTTAACGCCTAGGGATATCTCCAGCACCAAGCCAGAGGATAAAAGAAAGCCAACAATGTGCACTGGGGTACTGAAGCCCTATTCAATGAATGGTGCTGAGAAAACTGGGTAGCCACATGCAGAAGTAGAAAGCAAGACCCCATCTCTCATCGCTCACAAAAAAAAAAAAAAAAAATTAAGATGGTTAAAATACTTAGATCTAAAGCATGAAAACATAAAGATTTTAGAAGAAAATATATATAGAACTCTTTTAGGTATCAGCCTAGGCAAATAATTTGTTACTAAGACCCCAATGGGAATTATGACAACAATAAAAATTAACAAGTGGGATTTGATTAAACTAAAAAGTTTCTGCATAGGTGAGGAAGCAATCAAGAGAGCAAGTAGAGACCTATAGAATGGGAGAAAATATTTTCACACTATATATTCATTAAATGGTTAATATTCAGAATTTGCAAAGACCTCAAGCAAATAAAGAAGCAAAAAGACATGAACAGAAGCTTCTCAACAGAAGGAAGAGAAATAGCCAATAGCATATGAAAAATGCTCATTGTCACTAATCATCAGGGAAATGAAAATTAAAATGACAATGAGATATCTCCTTATCCCGGTTAAAATAACTTTTATAAAAATACCCCAATAGATACTGGCACAGATACAGAGAGAAAGGAAAATGTACATGTTTGGTGGGACTGCAAATTAGTACAATCCTTTTGGAAAACAGTATGGAGATTCCTCAAAGAACTAAAAGTGGATCTACCACTTCATCGCACAATTCCACTGTTGTAGAATTTCTACCCCAAAGAAAAGAAGACATTGTATCAAAAAGACACCTGAATTTGATTATCTATTTTAGCACAATTCACAATTGCAAAGATGTGAAAACAATCCAAGTGCTTATAATTCATGAGTAGATTAATAAATTGTATTATATGTATACAATGGAATAATAGCTAGCCATAACAGAGATAAATTAATACCTTTTGCAACAATTTGATTGGAACTGGAGACCATCTCAAGAATGGAAAAACAAATACCTCATATACTTGCTATTAAATTAGAGGTAACCAATAAGTATACATGTGAACAGAGGAAAATAAAGGCCAGTAGGAATCAACCAGGGAAGATGGGTAAGGAGGGAAGAATCAAAAATCTATCTAATGGGGTGGTGCCTGTGGCTCAAAGAAGTAGAGCACCAGCCCCATATGCCAGGAGGTGATGGGTTCAAACCCAGCACCCGCGAAAAACTGCAAAAACAAATAAACAAACAAAAAACCTATCTCCTATCTAATGGGTACAATGAACACTATTTGGGTATTTGGGTGATGAGCTCACCTATCACTGGGACTCAAGCATTACAAAAGTGATTTATGTAACTTAAAACATTTTTAATTCCTTAATATTCTGAAATAAATAGATAATAACAAGTAAATTAAAAGACAAAAGATAAAAACTAATAAAAGATTAATAAGTTAATGAGGGCTTTCCTCAAGTGTAATTTATTTTTTTTTTGTTGGGGAAAAATGAAAATAACATTTAAAGTATAAATACAAAAGAGATTAAAATGTAGAAAAATCATGTGATCAAAACAATAAATTACCATTTCACATATATTAGGATGTGTAAATTCAAATGGCCAAAGACATGAAAAATTGCTCAACATCTCTGATCATCAGGGATATGCAAATTGAAGACACAATGACACATTACCTATCTCCAGTGAGAATAACTTTTATTAAAAAGTTCCAAAACAACAAATCTTGCTGCTAGTAAAATTCTCTCCTTAATTTTGACCTTGGCCAAATTCATGATGAGGTGTCTTTGAGATGTTCTCTTTGTGTGGAATCTCCCCCATGGCTTGATGACCATCATTATCTGGATATCTACATCTCTATGAATGTCGGGGACATTTTCTTCGATAATTCCTTTGAATAGATATTTTACGATTTTTTACTTTTTCTTCTCCTTCCTCTGTGATACCTATAATTCATATATTGGTCCCTTTACTTTATCCCATATTTCTCTGAGTTACTGTCCATTCATCTTTATTCCTTTCTGTGCATCTTTGTCTGAATAGTTTAGTTGTAGAGCCTTGTCTTTAAGTTCTGACATTTGTTCTTTTGCTTGTTCTAACCTTTTTTTTGAAACTTTTTGCTTTATTTTAAAATTCCCTAAATGATTAATTTCTTTATGTCCCATTTCATCCTTTATTATGTTGTCTAACTCTAGCAACTTTTCATTTTTTAAATTTATGTCACAAACTATTTTTTGGCTTCCTCTCATTGGTTGTCAGTGTTACCATCAATCTCATTCATCTTATTTACCATCACTATTCTGAATTATATTTCTGACATTTTGACAATTTCCTTTTGGTTGAATTCCCTTGCTGTACATCCACTGTTATTCCTTTGGGGAGTTAAATTAGCTTATTTGTTCATGTTAACAGAATTCTTTTGCTGGTTTCTTCTCATCTGAAGCCTCTTCTTTCATCTCAGATTTGCAGCATACTTTTTCTCCTTTGCTGAGAACTCATCTACTTAATGAGAAGAAAGAGTGGTCCCAAGATGGTATTTTGTAACCTACTCAAGAAGATTAACCTGGCAGGGGAGGGGTAGATACACTGAGAGCCTATAATATAGCTCTTCTGTGTTGTCCCATTCACCTGTGATTATCACATTCCCAGCCAGCACTTGATAATTTTTATGCAGAGTGGTGTGGTATTCCCTAGTCTGCTGTGGAAGCTCTGATTATGGACTGGGTTACAAGAGACTGGCATTATGGGAGATTGCTCTGCCCAGTTCTCCATGTAGTGAGGGAGATTGCTCTGCCAGTTCTCCTTGGCAGCTGGGCAAGGGTATCTAGGCAGTGGTCATGAGTGTCAGAGCTTTGGGCATTTTCTCCAACTGGGTCCAGGTGTGGTGTCAACTTGAGGTTAATGTGTTTTTGATAGAGAGTTAGATCATGGAGGCAGTTTCTGCCAGGCAGCCAGTGGTAGCTACTGGGATGGTGCTATGGGTTTCTGTACCAGTATGGGAACCTTGGGATCTTGCAATAGCACTGGAACATCAGAGCTGGGGTTATGGAGCCTGGCTAAAACTCCAGATCCTATGGGGTGCAGCCATAGGTTTGGACAGGAATACGGGAGCTTCAGGGACAGGCCCACAGAATTGGGCAGCAGCTCAAAAAACATGAAAGCAGAGATATGGGCCAGATCAAAGCAAGGGGGATGTAAGGGCAGGGCTGTGGAATGGGCCAATAGATAGCCAGGGCTCTCCCTTTTCCAGAGTCCCATGGAAGAATTTGCTACAGTGCTTCCTATGTGGCATCTCTGGTGCTCAGTCTGTTCAACTCCCTTGTGGGCATGAGAGTTGCTTGGGTCCAAAGTCAAAGGGTGCATGAAGATGTACCCTCTTCCCGCTTCCTCCCTGGATCAGCTGGAGTGATGGGGATGGGCTTGCAACAAAGCCAAGCCCTATGTAGTCCTTGTGCTTTGGACCTGAGAGCTCAGAATGACATCAGTGACTCCAAGTAGCTTCCTGATTGGTCCATAAGTCTGCAGTGGTAGTGAAGGCCTCCCGCTCAGCTTGGGCCACAGCATCCATGAGCATAGTGTGGAGCTCCACGGTTCTCTTCTCCTGTCCTTCTTCATTTTGTATTTGCCTCCCCCAGATACCTTCTGATTCTGTTTAGTCGATCACCCTGTCATCTTCTCCTTACTTTGAATATCCCCTGTCACTTCTCCGACAATTCATAATATGCTTTCCAAGAAGTCTCATCTGTAGTTGGGCATCCACCTGCAAATTTCTATCCTCTCCTTGAGAGCATCACACGTGGGCTGTTTCTAGTCTGCCATTTTGCTCATCCCTCTCCCTTCCATGTTTTTGTATAATCCAAAATCAAGTTTTGATTCCTGTTTCCTCATTCTTCCTTTTTTTTTTTTTTTTTTTATAATAGAAGCCTGTAGGTTTTTACAGAGAAAAATTTGTGTGATTCATAAGTAACTATATCTGAGTTCTATTTTCCATGCCACTGAGTGACTAAGATGTGTTTGGTAGATCTTCCTGGTACATTATGTTACTTCATTAAAAATATGCTTTATCCAAATATCCATTTTAGTTATGCGCAGGATGAATTTGCAATGACTGTATGTGGCGTTAAAGAGTTGTACGCTGGAGTAGTATTGTGGGGTAGGTTCATAATCCAAATGGCTTAAAGTTTCCATGATTTTTTTAACACAGAATTTGGTCTCTGTATTCCACATCATAGTCTCTTTGAGAAATCCCTAAAACAATAGTGAGAAGTATTTTCATGAATAATCATGTTTTCCTCTTCTAAGTTATTGAATCTCATGAGTACATTTTGATGTTCATTTTATCTGATTTATTATAGAATTCAAGACTGTCAATTTCTCCTGTGTTCTTAAAAAAATTTCATTTGTTTTCTATGATATGTCATACTCCTGATTTTTTCCTATTTCTTTATTTATTCTTTCTCTCTCTTTTTATGTGTATTCTCTTTTTATACTTACCCATTACATAGTGATGTTATTTTTCAGTCTGTACACTTCCCTCAGTCAGTTTATTTCTTCTATAGTTTTAGTTACAGCTCTGCCACTATTTATAAGTTGATGCTTTCTAAGCCTTTACTTCCAGTTCAAAAAATATCCTATAACTCCCTATTGGACATTTCCACTTAGATGTTTCCTAGACACCATAAACTAAGCATATAAAAAATTAACGCATCATCTCTTCACAAAATCTGCTTTACTTCCCTTAAGCCCTAACTCAAATAATGGAATCAGTACCCATCTATCAAGTCATAAAACTGTCAACTTATTTCTTTCTTGGCTTTATGCCCCAGAATTGCAGATTAAAAATGGCAAAAATTTATTTGCAATTTTTCCATAAAGAAGTAGAGTGTATTTCTCAACCCTTTGAATTTAGGTTGGCCTTGTTACATTCTTTGGTGGAAGAAATGTCAAGTGCCTACCAGCTTCTACTTTCATGTTCTGGGAACCTGGTACCATTGTGTATGGAAACCCAGGCCAGCTTGATGATTTTGAGACAATATGGAGAAGAAATAAGTTATCTCAACTAAAGTTCTGTAGACCAGTAAACTTCTAATTTAGGTCTCAAATGGCCCAGATTCACATAATTGACTCCATGGAAGACCAGTGGAACTATCTATATTTCTAAGACTGGCTTTAGATGTCTTTAGGATAAAATACAATCACTTTAGCATGATACAAAAGACCTGCATGATCTAGGCTCTGTCATGATCTTGCTACAAACATAAAAAGATACAATTTAGTGCATTATATTTTCTTCATTTCCATACTTTTGCACATACTCTTTTGTCTGTAATTTTTCTCCATAATTCAAGAATTAGTTAACTTATTATGTCATTTGGTAAGTCTTAATTAAATCTCTACTTTCCTAGCCTGGGTTAGTGTGCCATAATTATAATCCCATAGCACTGTTCTTTTATTTTTTCTTCTGGTGCCTATTAGGCTATGTGGTCTATTTACCTTTCTACTTTGTGTATCCCTTTAGGGCAGGGAATATATTTATTCATTTCTGTACTCCTAGTAGGAAACTGTAAAAGGGTCAACAGTTGACAATTTAATTAGAAGCATTTATTGAACAAATATGGAGACTGACAATGGAGATGAGAATTTCTAGGGCTTGAGGCTGGGAATAATTATATGCAACGGACATTTATAAATCAGTGTATCTAAATGGATATTTTAGTATAAAATGTGAGAAAGATTTTTTTCATTCATTAAATGGTTTCAGTGGTTATGTATTTATAGTTCACGTATATGGTGATATGTATGCTAACAGGACTACTTTAGAGTGATCAGTGTATTATGTTTTACTCAGAGTTGCACCAGTTGGGCTTATATGCAGACACATACATATACTATTCCTGTCCACGCTAGATTTGAGAAAGTAATTTAATATGGTTAAATAAAACATGGTTTAAAATAATTGTTTTCTTTTCTTTTTAAAAATTGCTTCAGGTTCAATGAGGGTACAAAGAATTAGGTTGCACTGTTTGCATTTTTAAGGTAAAGTCCCTCTTATAATTGTGTCCCACCCCCAAGAAGTGTGCCATAAACCATAAACTTCTATCCCCTTCCCTTCTCCCCTCTCCCCACAACCTTGTTCTCCCGCTACCTACCTTGAATTTATATGAGTTTTTCTCTTTTGTGGGTATGTATTAGATCATCTACTGGCTTCATATTAGTATTGAGTACAATGGATTCTTGCATCTCCATTCTTGTGATACTTTACTAAGAAGAATGGGTTCCAGCTCTATCCAAATTAATACAAAAGATGTAAAGTCTCCATCTTTTTTAATGGCTGAAAAGTATATCATGGTATACATATACCAGAACTTGTTAATCCTTTCCTGGGTCGGTGGGCATTTAGGTTGCTTGCATATCTTGGTGACTTTAAATTGAGCTGTGATAAATAGTCTAGTGAAAATGTCCTTATGATAAAATATTTTTTTTCTTCCTGGCAGATGCCTAGTAATGGTATTTCAGGATCAAATGGGAGGTTTAATGTGAGTTCTTTGAGGATTCTCTATACTTCTTTTCAAAGAGGGTGTATTAATTTGCAATCCCACAAAGAGTATAAAAGTGAAACCCTAAGAAAAGGAATTACAGAAGACTAACAAATGGAAGAACATACCATGTTCTTGGCTGAGAAGAATCAACATTGTTAAAACATCTGTTCTACCCAAAGCAATCTATAGAGTCAATGTAATCCCTGTTAAAATACCAACATCATAATTTTGAAGAACTGAAAAATACTACTTCGTTTTGTATGGAACCAGAAAACGTTCCATATAGCCAAGGCTATTCTTAGTAATAAAAACAAAGACAGAGGCATTACCATACTTAAGGCTATATTACAAGTCCACAATAATCAAAATAGCATGGTATTCACACAAAATAGAGACATATCCATATGGAACAGAATAAAAAACCAAGAGCTGAAACCAGTCTGTATTTGCCATCTGATCTTTGATAAACCAAACAAAAGGATATAGTGGGAAAAAGAATCCCTGGTCAACAATGGTGCTGGGAGAACTGGATAACTACATGTAAAAGATTGAAACTTGAGCCACATCTTTGACCCCTTACAGAAATTGACTCAAGATGGGTAAAAGATTTAAATCTTAGACATGAAATAATAAAAATCTTAGAAGCAGGTATGGGAAAAACTCTTGATGATGTTGGAAAGATTTTATGACAAAGACTTCAGCAGCCATCACAACAAAAATTAACAAATGGGACTTAATTAAGCTGAAAGCTTCTATACAGCTAAGGACACAACAAATAAAGCAAAAAGACACACTTCAGAATGGGGAAAGATATTTTCAAGTTATGAATCTGATGAAGTGTTGATACCTAGAATCTACAGAGAACTCAAATTAATCAACAAAAAAGAGTAAACAATCCCACCTATCACTTGGCAAGAGATATGAATAGAACTTTCTCTGATGAAGATAGAGGTATGGTTAACTAACACTTGAAAAAATGTTCGTCATCCCTGATCATCAGAGAAATGCAAATCAAAATCATCCAGAGACATTACCTAACCCCAGTGAGACTAGCCCACATCACAAAATCTCAAAGCTGGAGATGCTGGTGTGGATGTGGAGAAAAGGGAACACTTTTACACATTTGGTGGGACTGCAAACTAATTGTTTTATTTTCAATTTGTTATCGAATTTTGACCCAAACTGTGTGAATACCCCATAAAAATAACATTGGGACTAGTCATACTTTTTCCCTAGTTTGAATATTTATGTAGTATAGAGGCATGACACACCTGAGAGAAACTGTTTGGGAGCCTGATTAACTGAGGAACTGAATTCATTTAAATGCTTATTTATATCAAACAGGTGCATGTGTGCATATAAATGTGTGTATACATACAAAAACATTTTCTGTTTATTATTTATATACCTACATGATCTGCATATATAGACATGTTTATTGCATATTCAATCAATGGAAAAGTGCTGTATATTCACTTCTTCATTTAATATACATCACTAGTATATAGTCTCTGCTTGAAGACTTTTAGGGAATTTAAACATATGATATAGAGCACTTGTAGAAATCTTTTATTGTGTAAATGGTCAGGAGTGTTCAAAGTGAACTATCAAATTAGAGGAAATATTTATATTTGGGGAATGGGATAGTATACAAGTAATTTTCAGTTTCTATTCATTTGTATTTGTGTTGTTTTAGTAATTCACTATTATTTTACTTTTCACTCGTAAAAATAAAAGCAATTTAAAAACACAGTTTTTGAGTTCTTTCTGACCTGAGTAGAACTAATAAAGCAGTGACCTTATTAGATAGTATAATATTGTGCATATTATGACAGCTTTGACTTAATATGAACACCATACACATATTTGGTTTTATACAAATAGATTAGAAAGGCTTCAGAAATTTCAGAATTAAATATATGAGTAAGAAAAATAAGAGTTGAATCTCTATTGGTTGCACACATGAAAATTTCCTTTGAAATCCATAAGGACAGTTATCTATAAAAATAGGAATCTAGGAGACTGGCACCAGAGCTATCTTCCTTACTGTGTGAAGCCTGTATCTTTGCAGTGTGTTGGCCTGCTTTTCATAGTTGTTATCTTACTTGCTTCTCTTTTACTGGTAGATTTATAACCATATTCACACTTCTTTCCAAGAAAAAAAAAATCTGCCTTCTGTTGCCTGTTGCCTGAGGACAGGACTCTTTCCTTTCAAGGGGAAAAATGTACTAATTTGATATATTCTCTGTGTCATCTATTTAAACTTTGTAATCCAACTATGGGCAATTGTGGTCTAACTAATGAAGCATGAATTAATTGATAATAAGACTTTCTAGTTCAGCATGAAAAGTACACAGTATTATGGTGAGACTGGATGTTGTTGGGTATGAAATTGATTGGGTTGGGGAGATTTGTAATGCATGTCTAAAATCATGACCTTTATAAAATTACCCTTATCAGTTAACCCTGAGATCATCTTTTGATGAGATCATTCATTGTTTATTTATTCATGAAAAATTAGATATCCTGTTTACCTATGGAGAAAATGCTAACTTGGCTCCTCAAAGTAATCCACAGACTCTTTATATATAAAGTGCCACAAGAGGAAGAAGTATGTTTTGATGAGTCAGTGTAAATTAATCCAAAACATATGGGCCAGAACTTTCTTTCATTTTAAGACACAGGAAGTGTTTTAAACATTCAGCTAGAGCATTGCAATTTTAAGGATAGAATATCAAAATGAATGCACAACATTTGACCTGGCGTTCAAAAAGTGTGAAATGAAAATGAGGTCAGTCTCCTGTAGTCAATGATGCATTTGTTACATTAGCTGGTGAACAGATGAGATCCGTTACATTCTAATTTTCCAGGATTTTATTTTCTCCCATCATTAATTTGATGTAATTTTCTGCATAGTAATTTATTTAATTTTCCTACTCAGTGACCATTTAGTAAGGAAAACAAAACCTTATATAATGGTAAATAAAAGTCCAAGTGATTACATTAGCCTAAGTGTTTACTAATAGCTTAGAATATATTTCAAATAGATAGGATATTTATTGTATAATCTGTAGATTTTTTATTCTCTGCACCAGTGCTGCCTGTTATTAGTGCAAATAATCAATGTCTTAAATAACCAGCAATTCTATTCTTCCTCTTCCATCACTTTGTTATCATTTTCAGTCTTAACATCTATGGAAGAAGATTTGGTCGTTCCAGTAAGTTACATAAATTATTTTTTCTTTCTGGATCTGTAGTCAAATGTGCATCAAGGATTTGAGAATGTGCTCCTCTAGAAAAACAAAAAAGGCACAGATATTCTTTTGCTCAGTAGGAAATGCCAGTGTTTTCTAGCTAAACATTTCTCTTTACAATGTTCCAAATTCTCAGGCTCATTAAACAATTTGTAACTGCAGCCCATAGTCCAGGCTGAAGAAATGTTGGTCATTTATGTGATGGAACCCACTGATAGGGTCTTTCTTAATGAGAACTTAGCTGGAGGGGAGTTGGCAGGAATTGAAGAGATTTTTGAGCAGTATTGCTCTGTATTTTCTCAACAACTAGGATCTGAGTACAAAGCTCACAAGATAGAAAACAAAGTCTATCCTTTGGGACATAAGTTACATAAGAATTTTCTTAGGCAAGATGTCTATAGGTATAATTTCATTTGTTAACGCTTCCTGAAAATGCTGAACTCATGAGTGTTATATTTTAGGACATTATTAAAACATCTGAAAAGTGTCAGGAAAGAGTAAATCATGATACGGAAAATTCTCTTTTACTTTAATGAGTTTATTGCATTTACTTTTCAAAAAATTAGTTTTCACAGAGGACTTTTTTTTACTTTGATTTCCCAAGAACTAATACTCCTGAATGTAGGTTATAACTCATGATTTCAGGTTAGATGTCCTTTAATATCATCTTTTGTTGGATGGAACCATGGTAAAATTACTAAATAGATGTCTCATTGCTACTGCTGTGTAAAAAAAAAAAATACTTTTCTTAGTAATGATTGAAGTCATCACTAACAGAAAGAAAGGAATAACTAGTATACATGCAGAACAATTCATTTCTTATGGAGGGTGTATGTGTGTGTTTGGTGTCTATGCATGTTATTCATTTTAGAATAGACTCTGTAGCTCTGTTTTCTCCTTCTAGGTTGAATCCTAAAGAATGAGGAGGAGATATATAAATCAATAAGTACTGGGAAAATTGGAATAAGTTCAGGGCAGATGGAACAGCATATGCCAAATTCCAAAGATAAAAAGAATGTGGCACTTGTAAGGAACTAAAAGGAATTCAATATACCAGGCTCGTATAATACATTGGGTACAACTAGGAGGTGCAAAGTTCAAGAGAGAATCTGGGGCCAGGTCATAAAAAATCTTGTAAGCCAGTCTGTGAATTTGGCCCTTAGAAGGGTAAGTGAAAACTTTTGAAAGTTTAAGCAGGAATGTGATTAGACTCATGTTTTGTAAAGCTCATTCTGACTGTAATGAAGCAAATGAATGAGGTCTCAAAAGTGGAGGTGGAGAGATAGTTTAGAGGCTATTGGAGCAATTAAGATGAGATATTAATGAGTAACTGAAAAAGTCCAGTGGCATGTTAAGTTACTCAGCAGCTACTGGGGAGTGAGAAATGGGTCAGGGGCCAAGGGAAGTTAAAATGTTTTTAATAATAGTTAAAATGAAATGACAGTGATGATTTTTATGTAATATATACAGTGTACTACAGTTTACAAATAACTTAATAAACCATTATGTAATTTAATCTTTTAATAGCTTTATAAAATATATGTACGAATTAAGATTATCATTTGCCTTGTAGAGATAAATAAAATGAATCTTATAGAATTTCATGACTGTTCAATGTCATAATTGTGAATAACTGTGAAAGGCCTGGGATTTTACCCTGAATGCAAGCTTATAAATTTGTCTGCCACAGTTTTATGGAGGCTGGCAGAGAATATGAACTTCCGGGTTAGAGACAAAGGACTCATGGCTCATCAGGCAGCATGAGCATATGTGCAACTATTTACATTATCCTTCAAATACCATGGAAGTAATGTGCAATGGCCTAGGTGTCTGCTGCACATGCAGTGGTCTACTTCTCAGGTGAAGAAGCTTAAGCTTAGGAATCACTAATATTTTAACCTTCTCAACATTTGTACTTAGAGGAAGACATCATCTTTATTATCCTGAGTAGATAATAAATATGCCTTCTGTCCTAGAAGATAATATCTTCATCTTCCAAAGTTATTTACTATACAAACATCTTTGAACAGATAGTCAATACTTCTGACCAGAAGATGTACAGAAAAGTAAGAAACTTAAAGGAAATTATCTCCCAACAATAATCATTAGCCTAGGATGCCAAATCTGATGCTTGTTGCATAACACTTGTACTTGAATAGGATTTAAATTTTTCTGAGCATATTCACAACATTGAGTAAAATTGAAACCTTTTTACAAAGACCAGTCTTCTGTGAGATCTAGAAATTTTTGCTCATGGCTACACAATTAGGGAATTATATAAGTCACCACAGAAAATTCTCATATTTTTTCCTTCCTCTAGCATTTAGAAGATGTCAATTATTTGTACTATCTGGATTTAGAGGAGCAAAAATGGAGGAAGCATGGCTAAATGGCTGTTTATTTATTAGACTTTCTAAATAGCCCTTTCATGGTGATTGGAACTACAGGAGTATTGCCAGAGTCATTCGGTGTTAAAAGAAAATCTCAGGAGCCATAAAAAACAAGAGTAATGCTTAACTATTGGAATCTAAAGAAATAATAAAGCCCAATTGGGTGTATACTTAAATGTTTTAGGACATATATCAAACAGGCAGTCTGTCAGTCACATGGAAAGACTAAGGAAAGTGTCAGACTTATATTAATTCACAAAGTCCTTGGAAAACTTTAAATCTATACGTTTATAGATTTTACAGGGCGAAGAAGGAACCATGTGTCACCACTTTCCATATGCCATATACTTCTTTTTCATCTGACATTATTTGTTACTCAAAAAAATTTTATTTTTGACTGGAGTCACAAGCAGAAGCTCTCAGACAAGACAATCTATGCTTCTTGACAGTCTGTTCTTGGCATTGTTATTTGGCCTCCTAAACAAAACAAAAAAGCACAGAGTTAAGGCGTGTCTGCGTTGGTGTATAATTTTACTTAATTCTCACAAGAACTCTATATGATTATTATCATTCAAACTTAAGGATGAGGAATATGAATTTTGAGAAAATTAACTAGCTCAAAATTGTACTTTTTTTTTGAGACAGAGTCTCACTATGTCACCCTCAGTAGAGTGCCATGGCATCACTGCTCACAGCAATCTCAAACTCTTGGGCTTAAGCAATTCTCTTGCCTCAGCCTCCCAAGTAGCTGGGACTACAGGCGCCCACCATGATGACAAGATATTTTTTGGTTATAATTGTCATTGTTGTTTGGCAGGCCAGGGCTGGATCCAAACCCGCCAGCTCTGGTGTATGTGGCTGGCACCCTAGCTGCCGAGCTACCGGCACCAAGTCAAAATTGTACATTTCTAAAGTGACCAATCTTAGATTTGAGTTTAGATAAAATTCTCAATAATGCTATGTCCATTTTCTATTACCATACTACCAATGTATAAATTCTTATTTTTTCAGAGGATACTTAGAATTATTATTTCCCCAGAGGACTGAAAGTCTCTTAGGGAAATATACTGAAATGGCCAAGTCTATATATCATGCTATTTGAGGAAATCTCAAAGTGTAAACAAAAAGTAGGTCATACAGGAAAGCAGTGGCTATGATAGGTTCTGGATGGGAAGGAATAAGATTATCAATGATTTTATTTCTGAGAGTGAAACACCCTCTAGATACCACCAATGTATATGTGTATTAGTTAATTGGATATAAAAGGATTTATAAATCCTATTTGCCTGATTCTTCCCCCCAAAACAGGTTTGCAATGGATATGGATGGATTGTCTAGGCTAGTCATGCAGATCAATTATAGGAGATCACTTCATGACTCAGAAACAATTCATTATGATAGTTATAAAATCTTACGATCTAATTGCTTGAACTTTGTGTAAGAAATTCGTCATTTTAGTGGTAGGATTCAGTGAAACTTATTGTTTGAGTCCTGTGGATGGATTAATAAAGAAAAATATTAGTTTAACAGTATTTTATTTCTTTTAAGGTATTTGGAGTAGGCTTCCTGTAGACACACTTTTAATCTTAACAGCCTGAAGTAGCAATTATTGCTTTTCCCATTCTTCCCCCAGGCTGTTAGTATAGGCATTTAGTACCGCATAGGTTTTAGAGATAATAAATAAAGGATCAGAAATATATCTGTTTTCTAATGTCATTCAGGGACCTATTGCCAATACTTGTGAGTTACCCTACCTACCTGGAGTTATTCAAGCATATGGTCTAGCTTGGTCTCTGAAAAGCTATCTCTCAATACATTTCCAAGAAAATAGAAACCACTGGAATGAAATGCATTAGTAGGAATGGAGTCAAGGTCATAAATAATCTGAATTAAATATCTCAATAAAGACTGTATAGAATCAATTACAATGACAAAGCATAGTTAGTAATATACGCAGGAAAATGATTTGAGAGAAAAGTGGAAAACTTGATTATTTGTTTTGGATTTAAATAGGTATGTTTTCTACTTACTGCATTTAATGAGAATCCTTAGAGTGGAATTAGTTATGTTAAATTTTAAAAATGGATTAAAGAAAACATTTTAAGCAATTTAAAATTAATTTGTGAAGGTAATAAGTACAGCAAGTATATATGTACATGAAGTCAAACAATTGAGTTCTCAAACTCATTCTGGAGAAAGTGCTGCATACCTACATAATTCATTGCTGAATATCATTATGGTCACCTTTGAGGTACACCCCATGGGAAGCTATATGCCAATGTTAGTGCCTAGTCTACTGTTCAAAGCAATTTTGGAACTCCTTTTCTAGAATAGCCATCAGAGCTGTTGTCATATGAGGTCAGACAATTAAGTTCACAAATAAATCCTAGACCTCATGTATATATATCCAAGAGTAAGATTTGATGTCTGAAAAGTTAGTAATGTTCCTCATGCCTCCACGGAATTAAACTATTATATGCCATGAACTATACTACTAGAAATAAGGTCTTGACTTTCCTTCTAGAAAATTATAACTTTTTGGCTCGGCGCCTGTGGCTCAAGTGGCTAAGGCGCCAGCCACATACACCTAAGGTGGCGGGTTCAAATCCCCAGCCCGGGCCCGCCAAACAACAATGATGGCTGCAACCAAAAAATGGCCAGGCGTTGTGGCAGGTGCCTGTAGTTCCAGGTACTTGGGAGGCTGAGGCAGGAGACTCGC